>JAWPHD010007342.1:0-130308 GCA_037043455.1 Cyrtodaria siliqua
AAACAGATCGATTGACCTGCTGATTTTATTGAACTGAATTGGGTTTTAAGGCGCACCAACACATGAAAGGTTATATGGCGCCTAACAGGAATGAATGAACATGCCTGGCTCATCCTCCATGTACATCAAGATAAAATATGGAGAATGGGCCTAGAACCTTCTCACCTGCAGAACTGCAGAGTAACGCTGCAAATTCTATTGTAGACACTCCATTTATACTGGAGCCACGTTTATTGTTTTTTGTTTTTTGTTTAGTGATTTGAGCGAGATGGCACCTGAAACAATGCAGGGGTCATGATGAAGACCTTTAATGAGCATGAACAAAAAATGATAAAGTGAACATGGATTTGTGGGGGGTTCTACCCCTCTGCCTATCCCTCCAATGGGATCTGCAGCGGTGCTATTCTTTGCCACGAAACCACACGGGGCCTGCTGGTTTTATGTTCAAGTAGAAAATTGTAAGGCTGTTCATTTTGACAAGATGATATATGCCTGATAGAGATACTGAATTTAGTGTTTCATCAATATGCCAGCAAGGAAGCATTTCGTCTTTGTATCTATAGACATCAGGGTGGTATGAAAGAAACAGAAATGTAGTTAAGTTGTTCAATTTTTTATTTTAATTGCAATGCGAGTACTTGGAGCATGCAAATTGTAAGCAGAAATCAATATAACTGGTGGATAAACATATACTGTTAACTGTAGAATATCTTGTAACCTCTCGTTTTCTTGTGAATATTGGTATATAGCTCAGCTGCTCTTTTAAATCTGTCTCATTAGTAAACATTTTGTTGTATATATTAAGGAAAACAAAGAAAATGATTAGAAAGAGAAGTTGAGCTATATAAATCCGTCTACAAGAAAACGAAACATTAAAATTTATTGCAAAGTTAATCAACCATTAAAGCAGTAAAAAATATATCAATAAAAATATATATGAACAACTGTAAACAAAGAAGTATGGTCAGTATCTGGTATGGTCAGTATCTGGTATATTGCATTTTCTTCTGATTAATGCATCAACTTATTTAATAAGTGGTGAAGAGCAGTAAAACACAATAGCATTCGCTTTATTTACAGCATAACGACCCTTAACACATGTCTAAAACATGGTAAAAGCGTGTTAGAGACAAGATGAGCAAAGCTACAATAAGGTCGAATGACCTGGGTATAAAACACTTTTTTAAGCACGGTTTCTTGCTGACATCCTTTATTTAAATTGTTCTGCATAACATTCCAATAATGGGATGAAGTAACTGGGCACACAACATTGATATTATTTTTTTTCTCTAATTTTCGAAAAATGCTTGGGACGGAATTATTTTTTGCAACCGCGTCAGTTTGGGTTTTTGAGTGTATGCTCCAATAGATTTCCTGTTGATACACTGTGAGATAATTATTTTTTATTGAATTTCAGCAAGGAAATAAACACTACATGGGTAAATGCCAAAACATGTGGATTTTTCTTCTTATTTTTACCATGATGCAAAGATTGCCGTGTGTCCCTTTAAACTATTTGATTTGTTTACCTTGTTGTTGTTGGTAGTAGAAATGAGCACTTCTTGACAAATTCTTTTCATCAACTTGTGTATTTATTTGTAGTAGATGCTATACTATTTCTCAAAGTACTAGGCACAATAACTACAATATTTACGGACATTTAGTTCCCACTTTGACGGTAAAGCTCATTATCATTATCTAGGTCACGCTGTAGGCCACGCATGAGCCGCATGTTTAGCTTACTGGTTTAGAAATTGGGGCGGAAAATGTGTTAACTGATTGCTTATTTTTTGTCAGTGATTGTACATTTTCAAATTAATGGTTCTGAATGAATGGATAATTATCAAGTTTCTGCTGCACTATCGAATGAAATGAATTAATATTAAAGAGATATTCGACATCCGGGTAACTACGCTATTGAAACTTTCCATTCATAAAATATTTATGCGTGTATTATTGCGCATAGTATTTCAGTACATTTGCAAAAAAGACACGTATATACTGTATACAATGACAATTATTCACAATCAGTAGTTATATTATTCGGTATATATAACGTTCATGTCATTCACCTTATGAAATTAAGTTATACTTGAGGCAATTAAAGGAACTACATTCTCGAAGTGCATTCTCGAAGTGCGTAAAGCTCCTCGTCCAAAAACTGGTGTATTAATGCGCATAATATTTCGGTACATCTACAAAAAAGACATGTTTATACTGTATACAATTACAATTATTTCACTATCAGTAGTTATATTATTCGGTATACATAACGTTCATGACAGTCACCTTATCAAATTAAGTTGTATTTGATGCAGTTAAAGGGACTACATTTTCGAACTGCGTAAAGCTCCTCAACCAAAAACTCCAACTTCAGAAATTACGATATACATGACTCCAAAGAGTCAGCCAGGCTCACGCATGGCAACTCAATAAACACTCAAATCAAGTTTGACATGTGACCCAAGGGCGGGGCCATATTTGACCTCATGGTCCCCATTTGAACAAACTTGATAGAGACCATAAGCTGAGTGTAAATACATGTACAAAATATTAAACCGTTGGCTCTTGTAATTTCAGAGAAGAAGATTTTTTTAAGTTTGTCCCTATATAAGTCTATGTGAAACACGTGACCCCGTGAACAGGGACAAATTTGACTCCAGGGTCAACATTTGAAAAAATTTGGTAGGGGACTATATTAAGCTGATGGTAAATACAAAATATTAAACCTCAGGCTCTTGTAGTTTCAGAGAAGAAGATTTTTTTAAAGTTTTTCCCTGTGTAACTCTATGTAAAACATGTTACCCCTGGGGTGGGGCCAAATTTGACCCAGGGTCACCATTTGAACAAACTTGGTAGAGGATCCATAACTGATAATAAATTAAAAATATTAAACCTTTATCTCTTGTAGTTTCAGAGAAGATTTTTGAAGGTTTCTTATGAGAAAAAAAATTTAAAAAATAATAATAATAATAATAATTAAAAAAAAATAATAATAAAAATAAATAATAACAAGAGCTGTCGGAGAACAGCGCAGCTCGACTATTCGATTTTTCGAGGAATAATAAATTTATAGCTAGTATATACCATCAGAAAACAAGGCTACAACAATGTGGGGTGGGGTTGGGAGCACAACATAACTATGTGTAAGAAATGACCAAAACTACACAGAAATATGTAAAAAAAAAGATAAAAAAAAAAAAATATCGAGTTTTGAGTTGGGTGCGGGGTGGGGGTGGGAGAGAGCCAGGGGTGGATGGTGGGGGGAGTGGGGGTGGTGAGAGCAACATATATGTGTAAGAAGCTATGTAATAATTCACCAAAACAACACAAAAATATGAAGAATTTTATTTTTTTTAAAAATCGAGTTTGAGTGGGATGGGGTAGAGGTGTGGGGTGGGGAGGGCAACAAGTGTAAGAATTGACTAAAACAACAAAGAAATATGTAAAAAAAAAAAAATATCAAGTGGGGTGGGGTGAGAGGCAGGGGGTGAGGGGAGAGGCGGGAGTGAGTTGGGGGCGAGGGGGAGAGGGTGCAACATATGTGTGTAAGAATTGCTAAAACCACAAAGAAATATGTAAAAAAAAAAAAAAAAAAAAAATCAAGTGTGGGGCATGGTGGGTGGGGTGATGGGGTGAGAGGCGGTGGGGGGGTGCAACATATATGTGTAGGAATTGACAAAAGCAACACAGAAATATGTAAAAAAAAAAGAAAAAAAAAGTGGGGACGGGGTGGAGGGGGGGGGGGGTTGTGGAGAGGAGGGAGCCCATGCCCCAATATGGGTGAAGTAATAAGATGCATAATGCTATAACAAATCCCAAACCAAAATTATAGATATATACATGCTTACATGCAAACCTAGATCTGCCTTTATTGCACATTTTATGGGCCATCACAATTTGGGTTCCATGGGAGCCCAGAATTTGCAAAAGACAAAATTACTTATCCAACCCTTTACAACATACTATAAGGAAACCAATTCCAAAATTTAGTTCAGCTAGGACAAGAAATGTAAGAGATATAGACCTGTAAACACAGCTTACACACAAAATTTGATCTGAAACAGACACATTTTAAAGGCTATCAGAATTTGGGTTCCATGGGAGCCCAGGGGTTACAGGAACCAAAATTGCTTATGCAGTCCTTAAGATAATGCTATAAGGAAGCTCATGGCCAAATTTGGTTGTGCTAGGATAAGAAATGTAAGAGATATAGACTTGTACGCAAAATTTGATGTGAAATGGGACACATTTTATGGGCTATCATAATTTGGGTTCCATGGGAGCCCATGGGTTACAGGAACCAAAATTGCTTATGCAGTCCTTAAGATAATGCTATAAGGAAGCTCATGGCCAAATTTGGTTGTGCTAGGATAAGAAATGTAAGAGATATAGACTTGTAAACACAGCTTACACGCAAACCTGAATGTGGGACGCCGACGCCAACGCCGACGCCAACGCCGACGCCGACGCCGACCCCGGGGTGATTACATAAGCTCTCTTATTCTTCGAATAGTCGAGCTAAAAATGAACCCAAGGTTTCTTATGAAAAAAATAAAAATATGCCTCCAGTGAGATCTGAACCCACGACCCCTGGGGTTTCTAGTGTACATTACCAAATATTGAAAAAGGGCCATAAGTCCGGTGTTACTGGTTCAATCCGGCTGGTTTTCAAACTCATCCGAGCTCTTTCATTGATATCAACAATCTGGCCAAGTTTGGGACAGATCGAATACAAAATGAAGGTGCTAGAGTGTTCACAAGGCTGAAAATGGCATTTTTCAATAATTCAAGGGGAAATAACTCTGGTGTTCCTGGTCCGATACAGCTGGTTTTCCTACTGTCCCAGCTTTCATTGATTTTAACAATCTGGTAAAGTTTGGTAAAGATCGGATGAATAATTAAGGCCCTATCGTCTTAACGAGACAAACGTTAATGACGGACGGACGGACAACTTGGCATCCCATAAGAAATATGAATAACTCCGGTGTTAATGGTTCGATCTGGCTGGTTTTCAAACTCGACCGCGCTCTTTCATTGATATCAACAATCTGGCAAAGTTTGGGACAAATCGAATACAAAATGAAGTTGCTAGATTGTTCACAAGGCTGAAAATGGCATTTTTCAATAATTCAGCGGGAAATAACTCTGGTGTTCCTGGTACGATATAGCTAGTTTTCCATCTTGTCCAAGCTTTCATTGATATTAACAATCTGTTTAAGTTTGGTAAAGTTCGGATGAAAAATGAAGGCCTATCGTCTTAACGAGACAAAAGTTAATGACGGACGGACTTCGGACGACAGACAACTCGGCATCCCATAAGAAATATGAATCAGAGAGTTATGGCCCTTTATCAGATGTATTTGTTGGATCATGCCAAAGATGTCTACACAGTTTTGTTGTTGTAAACCCTATACTTTGAAAGTTATTGGCAAGGTTAAGTTCCAGGTTAAACCTTTTTCAAAGGAAAATAACTAAAAAAATATGAATCAGAGAGTTATGGGCCTTTATAAATAAGATGTATTCATTGGATACATGCTGAAGATGTGTACAACCTTTCATTGTTGTACCCCTCATACTTTGGAAGTTATTGGCCACAATCACTTGTAACAGGCAAGGTTAAGTTCCAGGCTGAACGTTTTTTTAAAGGGGAACAATTAAAAAAAAAATGAAGCAGAGAGTTATGGGCCTTATCCGATTTAGTTGATGTGTACATTCCATTGTTGTAACCCTATACTTTGAACATTATTAGCCACAATCAGTTGTCAGGTAAAAGTTAATGGACAGGCAGATGTGGACAGACAGATGGGCAAACTACAACATAATTAATATGGGTGTATAAAATTCACATGCCAAGTTGTTTAATACAAAAATCTGCTCTCTCACGAAAGAAAAAGAAAGACTTTTTTTTTAGGATTTCTATCTAAAATGGTTTTAATGTGTTAGATATAAATCTAAATTAAGACACCCTAAAACTTATTTCCAAAGATATTATCTGAGTTTTCATAATTGTGTGCTATACCACCAACAAGGAGTTTATATCGGTGTTACACAAGATATTGTTTTCTCAACCAGTTTTCAAAACTTAGGTATCTTATTTACCACTAAAAATTCCAGCTTCAAAGATATATACTGTATGCAAGTATTTCCAAAATTGTTCATGTAAAACTAAAGGCTGAAAACCCTTTGGCTGAAACATAATATGCCCCGAACAATAGTTTATACCACATACATGTATATTAGTTATTATATCTAGCTAAACTTTACTTCACTAAATGTAAACTACTTTGAATATAAACACCAAAGAAAGAATAAGATTATATATATACAGAACAGGAACATGCAATTTACAATTGTTTGTCAAAAAATAAAAGATAACTGATGAAAACTAAAATAAATTAAGTGGAAACTAAATCTTAATAAATATGAATTGTGTAGCTTTAACTGAAATACTAAATCACATAAAAAGCCTATGGAAGATGAAGAAGAAGACAAAGAAGATTTCAGTGTCCAATAAACACCCTTAAAGCCCAGTTTGCCTCATTTGGGAACAAAATGTTGTTGTTATTTTGCTTCACATCAGGCATTTGAGGGGTATCTATGCGATAAATCATAATTACCATACTATAAAAACATAGTGCATGCATGCATCATGTCATGAGTTTGGGAGCATAGTAACAAGGTAGTGGTTGGGAAAATGAGAAGTGGCAGGGAGCAGTAACTGTGTTATGATTTAAATTAACACATTTATGTATATGTTACATGTGTACTATCATAAACCGCACACTGTTGTGCAAAGATGTATTAAAAGAAATAAAAATCTTGTAATATATACAAAAAAATCCTTCTCCATAATTATATAAAACTATTTTTATTATTAATGAGAAGCATATAGAATTCCATCTGGGTGTTCCTCCGAATACAGAAAGGTGTATGTAACTTGTGAAGCCTTACTCGCATGAACCTAAGTCCTTGTGAGGACATTATGTTATCTTGTGTTCTAGCATCCCGTCCAGTGTTTCCAACTTTTGATTTTCAGTACCGGGAGTATTGCCAGTATGTAGAGAATGTAGCCTATCACACATTTCTATGGGTAAAGACAATGATGCAAACAACAGTAATCTATGTGTCAGTTATTCTACACAGGCAACACAAAAACAGACTATTAAATAGCTCTGTATCATACAGCTGTAGATTACTACTCTAATGTAGGATATACAGTGGACACAAAAACAGACTATTAAACAGCTCTGTATCATACAGCTGTAGATTACTACTCTAATGTAGGATATACAGTGGACACAAAAACAGACTATTAAACAGCTATGTATCATACAGCTGTAGATTACTACTCTAATGTAGGATATACAGTGGACACAAAAACAGACTATTAAACAGCTATGTATCATACAGCTGTAGATTACTACTCTAATGTAGGATATATAGTGGACACAACAACAGACTATTAAACAGCTATGTATCATACAGCAATATATTACTACTCTACTGTAGGATATATAGTGGACACAAAAACAGACTATTAAAGAGCTCTGTATCATACAGCTGTAGATTACTACTCTAATGTAGGATATATAGTGGACACAAAAACAGACTATTAAAGAGCTCTGTATCATACAGCTATATATTACTACTCTAATGTAGGATATATAGTGGACACAAAAACAGACTATTAAAGAGCTCTGTATCATACAGCTATAGATTACTACTCTAATGTAGGATATATAGTGGACACAAAAACAGACTATTAAACAGCTATGTATCATACAGCTGTAGATTACTACTCTAATGTAGGACATATAGTGGACACAAAACAGACTATTAAAGAGCTCTGTATCATACAGCTATAGATTACTACTCTGATGTAGGATATATAGTGGACACAAAAACAGACTATTAAACAGCTATGTATCATACAGCTATAGATTACTACTCTAATGTAGGATATATAGTGGACACAAAAACAGACTATTAAAGAGCTCTGTATCATACAGCTATATATTACTACTCTAATGTAGGATATATAGTGGACACAAAAACAGACTAATAAACAGCTATGTATCATACAGCTGTAGATTACTACTCTAATGTAGCATATATAGTGGACACAAAAACAGACTATTAAAGAGCTCTGTATCATACAGCTATAGATTAGTACTCTACTGTAAAATATATAGTGGACACAAAAACAGACTATTAAAGAGCTCTCTACCATACAGCTGTAGATTAATACTCTAATGTAGGATATATAGTGGACACAAAACAGACTATTAAAGAGCTCTGTATCATACAGCTATAGATTACTACTCTAATGTAGGATATATAGTGGACACAAAAACAGACTATTAAACAGCTATGTATCATACAGCTGTAGATTACTACTCTAATGTAGGATATATAGTGGACACAAAAACAGACTATTAAAGAGCTCTGCATCATACAGCTGTATATTACTACTCTACTGTAGGATATATGGTGGACACAACAACAGACTATTAAACAGCTATGTATCATACACAGTGTTCTCCCCAGGCTTTTAAGGCATGTCGCATTTAACATGCCTTCACAGTCAAAATGCTTTGCAACATGCCTTAATTTTGAAAAGACATGTAATACATTGTAATTATTTCATTTTTGTTTAGCTTAAATAAGTTTAAAACACAATATATAGAATCACTAGTCTATTTCTTATATAGATCAAGTGTCTTTCTGACAAACTACCCATACATATACATATAGGGGTCTGCTACAAGGATACACTCTGAAGCATATTTTCTCTGATAAAAATGACATGCCTTGAGAAATTCCTGGGGAGAACACTGATACAGCTGTAGATTACTACTCTAATGTAGGATATATAGTGGACACAAAAACAGACTATTAAAGAGCTCTGTATCATACAGCTGTAGATTACTACTCTAATGTAGGATATATAGTGGACACAAAAACAGACTATTAAAGAGCTCTGTATCATACAGCTATATATTACTACTCTAATGTAGGATATATAGTGGACACAAAAACAGACTATTAAACAGCTATGTATCATACAGCTGTAGATTACTACTCTAATGTAGGATATATAGTGGACACAAAACAGACTATTAAATAGCTCTGTATCATACAGCTATAGATTACTACTCTGATATAGGATATATAGTGGACACAAAAACAGACTATTAAACAGCTATGCATCATACAGCTGTAGATTACTACTCTAATGTAGCATATATAGTGGACACAAAAACAGACTATTAAAGAGCTCTGTATCATACAGCTATAGATTAGTACTCTACTGTAGAATATATAGTGGACACAAAAACAGACTATTAAAGAGCTCTCTACCATACAGCTGTAGATTAATACTCTAATGTAGGATATATAGTGGACACAAAACAGACTATTAAAGAGCTCTGTATCATACAGCTATAGATTACTACTCTAATGTAGGATATATAGTGGACACAAAAACAGACTATTAAGCAGCTATGTATCATACAGCTGTAGATTACTACTCTAATGTAGGATATATAATGGACACAAAAACAGACTATTAAAGAGCTCTGTATCTTACAGCTGTATATTACTACTCTACTGTAGGATATATGGTGGACACAACAACAGACTATTAAACAGCTATGTATCATACACAGTGTTCTCCCCAGGCTTTGAAGGCATGTCGCATTTAACATGCCTTCACAGTCAAAATGCTTTGCAACATGCCTTAATTTTGAAAAGACATGTAATACATTGTAATTATTTCATTTTTGTTTAGCTTAAATAAGTTTAAAACACAATATATAGAATCACTAGTCTATTTCTTATATAGATCAAGTGTCTTTCTGACAAACTACCCATACATATAGGGGTCTGCTACAAGGATACACTCTGAAGCATATTTTCTCTGATAAAGATGACATGCCTTGAGAAATTCCTGGGGAGAACACTGATACAGCTGTAGATTACTACTCTAATGTAGGATATATAGTGGACACAAAAATCAGACTATTAAACAGCTATGTATCATACAGCTGTAGATTACTACTCTACTGTAGGATATATAGTGGACACAAAAACAGACTATTAAAGAGCTCTGTATCATACAGCTGTAGATTACTACTCTAATGTAGGATATATAGTGGAAGCAAGTCTCCCTGTAACATCTACTTCTCTTTCTATTAACTAACAAGATTGCTTACTTTTTTGCATCCTTAAACTTTACACTGTATAGTAAAATGTAAACTAATCAATATATAGATTTATAAATTTTACAATTAAGGTATTAATTCTCTCAGGAACGATACTACTGATATAATTAACACAAACTATGGAAGAAAAAGTCCTTAACAGAATATTATAAACAAGTATGAAGCTGAAAACCAGTCTCTATATTTAAATAAATAAAATCACATTCAGTGACACCCTTCTTTCATCCATGTTGATCTGTGAGACTTGAATTTATGTGCCAATAGAGACTGACTTATAAAGTAAACATTAACAGTCAAGATCAAATGTACACACCTGCGAGCACGCAGTCTCTTTCCCTCATGAATAGCGGGCAATCTTCCATCTGTAATATATATTTAACAGTTGCAAAACAATAGAATGAGCATTATACAAGCCACTCTGAAACTGATGGCAATAATAACAGAGTAAGCAAAATGATTTTCACGATTGTAAACATGTTTTATCCACACATATGTATTTAAACAATGATATATGGTATTAATAAACAAACTCACTTCTGCCAATGTTTTCCATTTCTTCCACTACTTCATCTTCTTCCACCCCCAAGCGTTTTTTCGGCGAATTAAATCGTGAGCCCTCAAACTCTCCTGGTGGCAAGATATTTGTAAAGTACAGCTGACACTTGCCGCCCTTTTTCCACACTGGGAAGGCCGAATCATAGTACTGATGCGCCATGAGAGGTGGGTCTGCGCTAGGTTTTGTGCGCTTAGCCCGCTCTTGCCATCGGAACAAAAACAGATGACGCTCACATGTCTTGTGACCAAACTTAGCTGCAATCGAGAGAGCAGTCTCCCCCGATTCATCTTCCGCGTCAATATCAGCGCCTGAAATATGACAGGCATTACAAGAAAAACACCAAAGGACGTGCACTGAAAGCACCTCTACCATTAGTTCAGGCCAGTGTTATTAGGACATATAATTATGACAGGGAGCAAGCAATATTGACAGATATTAGGTCAAACACAAGTAGCCAGCATAACAGCACAACATTTAATAACACATACATGTACTTGATTTAGCAGACATCTTTTACATTTTTATGACATAACATATCTAAAAGGAGATTGTGTTAAATTTTAAACGAAACCTCCTTTTATATATTTATAAACTTTTTACAACTCTCCCCATAAGTAAATGACTATCTATATGAAATCATTAATATATTAATTATTAACCATATGTTTTGAATCAATATATACTGTAAAGTAAAATACATTAACAATTCAAATTCAAATTTCTCTTTAATTTTTCCATATTTTTGCACATAATTTGGTATATAAAGAAAGGAAAAAGAAACGCACCACGTGAATTTCCGCTATATATTGTATGTACAATATGCTGCTGTTAATCGAATGATACATGGCTACGTAAGATCTGTCCTTTCGGAAAAAAGACTAAAACAACACGTAACACAGCAAATAATATTCCTGCAAAGTTTCATTATTGACAGAGTACGCGTTTGGCGCAAACTTAGGATGCAAAATTTTGCAAACTCTTTACGTTAAATACAGTACTGAACTGGCTCAATTTTTCAAAGAGGAATTTCAACATTTATGAATTTCTTGTTACAATGTGTACTGTGATGAAAACGTCTACAACATCACAGTTGTGTCCTTTCTCTAACTGCAACTTTTATTTTTTACAAACATCTTGGGATTTCCTTGGAATATATATGGAATTAAGTGTGCAGTATATACAATATATGGAGGAAATTGCCGTGTTACGTTTCTTTTTCCTTTCAGTATATATACTCGTTTATGAAAGCCAAATAAATGACCAAAATGACTTCATTATTTCAAACTGACTTCATTTTTTCAAACTCCAATGCCTGCCCAGGATGATCGATGATGATGGGAAAGTGGGGATTTGCAACACTGTGAAAAAGGCCCTAGTATAATTTTGGAAATGCACAAGTGCTACTAAAGATGTCACATACAGTTTATAATAAATGGCAGAATTTTAAAAGAAATTAAGAGATTGAGTATTATTTGGCTGAACTATTGTTGGCTGAACTATTGACTTTTGAGAAATTTGTAAACCTTGACATTGTCTTTAAAATTGTGAAAATGTAGATGTAAAAACTAGTCTCATTGAGGTAGGACAAGAAATGTAAGACATAGACCTGCAAACATAGCTTACACGCACAACTCGAGGTAGAGTGGGACGCTGATGTGATTACATAAGTTCTCTTATTCTTCGAATAGTCAGATAGAGTGGGACGCCGATGTGATTACATAAGCTCTCTTATTCTTCGAATAGTCAAGCTAAAATGGTCTCCACTGTACTACCATACCTCTTTCAAGCAGCAAGTCGACAATATGACCATGACCTTGTGCCGCTGCAACATGTAATGGGGTACGGCCCAGTGGTGTGCTGGCATTCACATCTGCACCTAAAATAGCGGACAAAAGATCAAATAGCATGTAGGAACAATCAGCCCCATACAAGTAATGATCTCCTAGAAACATTTTGCTTCCAATGAAATAAACAATAAAACAGAAAATTTATGATAAACCTCAATCAGTGTTTTATTATTAAGGTCAAAACTAAAAAAAATGCTCGTTGGCTCCCTTCCTACACACCAAACAAAAACCTGCCTAATAAATATCCTTTTCCCCCCCATTTGTTTTATTGGCAAGTAGATTTTTGCATTTATATCTGGGTTATCATCCCTCTTGTTGTCAGGAATACAAACAGTGACGTCTACAAAACCATTTACTGCCTCAGTATGAGGGTTGATAAAAAAGATAAGTGGACTACTGTAATACTTTCAACATTCTCAAGTGAAAAACGATTAAATTATATTTACAGATAGGCCTAGACCATCGTCAGAACCCATGTGTGGTTGACTACATTATCACTCCATTCATCATGAATGGAGAGTAACGGAATGCAATCGAACGTGGGTACCGACGATGGGCCTAGACAAAAAAAATTAAGTTAGTGATTATCGTTTAACATTACACATTAAATACATAGAGGATATTTGTTTGTTTTGAGGGAAAATATTTGAGTTTTCTCACTTCGAGATGAAAATAAATCCTATATTCATGACAAACCAACAAATATTCTATTTATTTATATACTCACAACCTGGACATTTATGCAGAAAAAATATAATGCGCCAAAACAATGTCGATAACGTCAACAACGTCAACAGTTGCATGACATCATTTTATGATGCTCATATATATAATATATAATAAATACTCATATCTTCTTAGTAACGCTTGTGAGCAAATATACTCGATCTACAGTTTAGTAAGAAGAATACAGTGAAATATGTCTTCTACTAGCATGATGTCAGCTGAAAAATTGGTACAGTTTTATAGATGTTATTGAACCACTGGTTGCAAAATGGAAAACATAGTTTGAACACAGCTGTCAGACTAACATCGTGATTAAGTTTTGTGTAAATCTTGGGAAACACTTAAGATGACTGAACATGTCACATGATGTGCACAGAAACCATTATGTTAGCAGATTATTAGTTTTTAAGTGGAACAAATGTTATTTAAATGGGGGTATATCATTAGAGAAGGACGAAGGGAGAGGAAGAAAACCTATTATCAAAACAATACTGCCTTTGAAGTGTTCAAGTCTGCAACACGGACCATTATTTCCCGGGACATTAACATTTTTCATAATTGACAGGCAGTGGATTCACTTTAATGGTGAATATTTTGAGAAAATGTGAACATAAGCATTGGACACCCCATTCGGAGTACTCACCCACAACGTTGCTGGAGTTCTCCCTAACCTGTGTTTGGACTGCTTAAACACTGCTGCTATAAATCACCTTTCACATGAATGTCACTAAACTTTCCAGAAATGTATCTCAATGTCTAAATTTTATAGTAATGTATTTTTATTAAACAAGAAAAATGGTGGAAAAAAACATGTATTCTTATCAGCCCTCATACGCTGATTTTGTACTGGCAATATATTTCTGGTATAAAAATAGTATACTAGATTTACATTTTTTTTATATATCAAGACCTTCTGTACCTGCATCTAAGAGATGTCGAACTAGTTTTTCATGACCTCTATGGGCAGCAACAAACAGTGCAAGAAATGCCCGCTCCTGAAGCCATGTTTTGCGAGCTCTTTTTGTCATATACTCACTACCAGGGGTGTGGTAGGTTGTGGGCTGTGTTACACCCAGTCGGAATACCTGATTGAGAAATTGAGAAGAAAACAATCATAGTTAGTCATGTAACCATATAAAACTTACATTCTTGTTAAATCATTTTATTATTTTGTGTGGGCAACATTTACATTATGTCATGGCTTTTTGGCACCCCCTAATTTGCAAGTTATTGGATAAATTCCATATATACCTAAAAGTTTAAATTATTTATTTATTTATGTACTGATCATAATTTATGAATATATAAATATAAATAGATTAAAAAAGCAAACCCAGTCTATATGTCAAAGGGTCTACAACCTTAAATTCATAATTTATGAATATATAAATATAAATAGATTAAAAAAGCAAACCAAGTCTATATGTGTCAAAGGGTCTACAACCTTAAAATCACACACACACGCACACTTACCCAGTCAACATCATTGGCTGCGCAGGCTTCAATGAGCTCCTTCCACATAGGCCACACCCTCATTTGTAAAGTGGCCCCAGGAACAATATCATTGTTACGAATATCTGTATGGTCAAGCAATTCACCTAGAAAGAAAACATGTTCATAATTAATAAATGATTGCGCCCAGTACATGTGAACATTCAAGTATGGGTCCAGTACATGTGAACATTCAAGTATGGGTCCAGTACATGTGAACATTCAAGTATGGGTCCAGTACATGTGAACATTCAAGTATGGGTCCAGTACATGTGAACATTCAAGTATGGGTCCAGTACATGTGAACATTCAAGTATGGGTCCAGTACATGTGAACATTCAAGTATGGGTCCAGTACATGTGAACATTCAAGTATGGGTCCAGTACATGTGAACATTCAAGTATGGGTCCAGTACATGTGAACATTCAAGTATGGGCCCAGTACATGTGAACATTCAAGTACGGGTCCAGTACATGTGAACATTCAAGTACGGGTGAATGAACTCCAGTTTGTTAAGACCTTATCAACATTTAAAGTGAAAGTCGGTATTATTTATAACACATGCTATTTAAAGGGACACCTGGCAATCCTGAGTTGTATATCAAGTATTAAAAGGACACCTGGCAATCCTGAGTTGTATATCAAGTATTAAAAGGACACCTGGCAATCCTGAGTTGTATATCAAGTATTAAAGGGACACATGGCAATCCTGAGTTGTATATCAAGTATTAAAGGGACACATGGCAATCCTGAGTTGTATATCAAGTATTAAAGAGACACATGGCAATCCTGAGTTGTATATCAAGTATTAAAAGGACACATGGCAATCCTGAGTTGTATATCAAGTATTAAAGGGACACATGGCAATCCTGAGTTGTATATCAAGTATTAAAGGGACACATGGCAATCCTGAGTTGTATATCAAGTATTAAAGGGACACATGGCAATCCTGAGTTGTATATCAAGTATTAAAGAGACACATGGCAATCCTGAGTTGTATATCAAGTATTAAAGGGACACCTGGCAATCCTGAGTTGTATATCAAGTAAACAAAGTAGCATCCCGATTTATTAATCCTATATCATTTTGACTTTAAAACTGGTTGCATGTAATTAAATCCAAATTTGAGATTTAAAATGTGAAATCAATTTGCTTTCAACTATTATAATAGTTAATATTAATGATTCAAAAAGTTATGTAGAAAAACTAACAGGATAACGAGTTTTAAACAAATCCCTTCAAAATGTTATAAAATTCCAATTGTCACTATTTAGATCTGACAAAGAATAGATGTAGCAGTTTTATATATAATATATATAACTTGAAGCAATAAAGGTTCAATATGATCGAAAAAATGAACCTAAAACATGTTGATGAACATCATAGATCTACATGCTCTGGATTCGAAACATATCGTAAATCCAATTTATCCGCCGAATAATAATTTACCCATGAATACTTGCGTGTACAGGTCAGGGTTTATCGCGCATGCGCATTGCGCTAAGTTACGCACCGTCTTACAAATTTATCAAATCTAAGAAAACATAGTATACATATCGTTGTTAATTTATTTGTTTTGGGGAAATTATTTACGATAGCTGGCAATTTCAAAGCAAGCTGAAAGACAATTCTGTATTCTATACAGTGATTTTGTTTTAGCTTTACTAAAAACGATATACATATCGTTGCTGATTTGTTTATTTTGGGAAAAGCTAATTCTTTCTTCTATAAAGTGATGTCTGTTTTAGCTTTACTAAAAATGAACTAAATAACAAAATATCCGTTCGTTTATCCGTAATAAATCGAAAGTGCGACAGTGACATGACACGGCAAATTGTTAATATATATATATATTCAGATCGTTGCTGATTTGTTTCTTTTGGGAAACGTATTTAAGCTAGCTGAGAGAATATTCTTTATTCTATAAAGTGACTTCTGTTTTAACTTTAATAAACAAAATAAATAAGATGACCATATGTAAAACTGCGACAGTGATCATGTGACTCGGCAAATTGAACATATACATGCATAATGATACATGTAAGTACATAAGTTAGCTGGCTCATTAGTTAACTCGATTTGATTTTGGTTTCAGTTGTGTTAATCTTGTTATGTTTAATCACAGATATATTAGGTATGTGGTTCAATATAAACAGGATATTCATTTAGTGGTATATTGTTCCATATTGCACGCCTCAGGCCTTCTAATTCACACCGTTCGGTACCGAATATACAGTACGGTCGACGTGTCTGTGTCGGCATTTGTATTTTGATACAATTGAGTTTTGTCACCATGTGTGCCAATAAACAGGATGTAATAATCGGTGGAATGCTTTCCTTTTTTGTTATTACACCATTCCACCCCTAAGTCAGAAGTGTCATACTGAATATACAAGGTGGTCGTGCGCGGTATTTCACCTTAACAATCCTTAGAAGGGCGGTAACAAATATAATCAAAGGGTTGCCTGGTGGTTCAAATAACAGGATGTTGGTGATCAATATAATATTTCTGTTTTATTGCACGCAAGTACCCCAAAGTCAAACGTGTCATACCGAATACACAGGTATCGCGTCGTTCCCATAATTATAAAACACGTACATCATAACTGAATTTACACAATAATGGCAATACAAAGAAATAATTGATTTGAATATAGTACCGTAAATAAAACAGTAGTTTGACTTCTTAAAATGTGTATACATTTTTATGAAAAATACTCAAGATTTTTTTTTTATGAATTTTCAACCAATTTCAACTGCGTAATTTGAGAACAAAACAAAGGCTATACGGAAATCCAGGGACATAAACCAGATCTACACAATAATGGCATTAAGAAGAAATAATTATTTTGAATATTGTACCGTAAATAAAAGAGGAGTTAAATTTCTAGAAATGTACATTCTCGATTCAAGCCGAAAACTGTAGAAAAAGAAAATCAACAAAGATAGCGAGTGTATTTTTGCCGTTAAAATCCAATTTTATAATGAATTCCATAATGTTTTCAATAAATTAAAAGCAATACATGCATATTTAAATAACTTAGCTCGATATTTGAAATAGATCGCGTAGTAGTATGTTAATAATTCAGTTTTATGTCAGCATCAACTCATTCATGATAATCGATCGCGTCAAAAATGGTCACTGCGCACCTGGTACCCTGTTGTTTACCGCAGAGTAATCACGGAACCAGCTTATTCGCCATTCGGCGGATAAATCGAGAATTAACAAAGGGCGTATAGGCGGTTTCAAATCCAGCGTACCTGTATATCCATGTGAACATGCACTGTTCGAAAATCAGATCTATACAACATTTTGAGACAAAAAGTTTTTGAGAATATGTAATTTCTACACACATTTGACACTGATAGGCAATAACTGCGGGCATGTTATAAAAACAAACATAATTAGGTTATTATGCTAATCTTTTATTGATAGTTTTATTTCATATTAAATGAGCAACACTAACTTATTTTTAATTGTGCTACACACTCATGATTTTTTTTTATTTTAATCTCACTTCTCAAAGAAATTAAATCGTATTTACTCCAAAACATTTTGTATTAGTAATTTATTATTATAGTAATATACATGTAGTTAAATCTCTATTCAAGTTTAATATTGCTAATATTTCTTTCCAAATGTATAAGCTTTTCAAATCTTTCGGATGCACCGACTCCATTTTATACTTGAATTAGATGGGCAGATAGTGCCAGATACAGATCGGAGCTACTACACAGTTATTCAGCTGCAGAAGGCAGCTGATCCTTATATGGTTTCTGTGTTTGTCTATGTTTAACAGACTGTGAATCATATAGTCGAAGATAAGCATGCATTACAACTTCAATACCTAGTGGACCGGTCTGAAAAACTTGAATGGTACAAACACATAATTTGTAATGTTGAAAGGTTACCATTTCACTTGCTGAAATGTATGGCATTTTCGTAAACCAGTCTACTGAAATATAGCATGTAGTCATTATTATTATATGTATATTAGCAACGAAACATTCACTATCCTCTGTACTGTAGCGCAGCTGATTGAGGCATCGTGTTAGTGTTGGGGAAGGGAAGGTTCAAGCCTGCTGATTTCCTTTTTTTTTAATTTTTCATTATTATGGTGTTCATTATTGCTAATGGTAAGGTAGCAACAGTTCCTTAACATTTTTCACTCTTATAATTACACATGGTAAAAATGAACAGTTTATATGTGTTGTAATGCGCACGCTAACGCACACGTGTGAACAATTGTATTTCTGTGCTGATGTGTACTACTAGCGCGTCGTGTTACAAGGGTGAATTGTAATCAATATGTAAGGCACGGTCGTGGCGTGTTTATGTCTCCGTGACAACTTTTTTTTTCAATATTGTTTTAACACCCGTGACTTCATCTATTATTATGTTAACTTTTTGCCTCTCGGCAGTTATTTTACTCTTACGTAAAACCTTGCTTGTATTCATTTGAGGACAAACCCTCAAAAAACAAGTCAGACAACCACAACTTGGAACATTAAGCCAAATGCCAAGCTGTTAGTGAACACAGATTGCATCACTGCAATGGACAGCACCTTTACTGGGGAACCCTATAGTAGCTCAAAAGGACATATTATAAAAGATCTTCTTTAACCAGTAATAGTGAACCAATAGGGAATGGAACCTGCTGCCAGTTATGTTTTTTATTGGCATTGCACTCGTTACTAGTTTTACACAGGACAATTACATTCTTCGAAGAATCTATTCTTTAATTGGAGGAAGAAGAATTTTTAAATGGAGGAAGAAGAAAGTTTAATTGGAGGAAGAAGCTTTAATTGGAGGAAGAAGAAACTTGAATTGGAGGAAGAAGCTTTAATTGGAGGAAGAAGAAACTTGAATTGGAGGAAGAAGCTTTAATTGGAGGAAGAAGAAACTTGAATTGGAGGAAGAAGCTTTAAATGGAGGAAGAAGAAACTTGAATTGGAGGAAGAAGCTTTAATTGGAGGAAGAAGAAACTTTGAAGAAGAAACTTTAATTGGAGGAAGAAGAAACTTTTAATTGGAGGAAGAAGGAAAAAAAGAATGAATAGTTTGGAAACCTGTTGAGGGATTTTTTTAATGCATGGAGGGAAGGGACAATATTCTAAGTAGACAAATATGCAGTTGAGTTGCAGTTGTTTACTTTATCATATTTTAAAATTAATGACCGTGATGATGAAGAAGAATCATTTAGAGAGGTGCTTAATGAGTGAATACATTATTCAGATTTTTTAACTGTTTGGATCCTCAGGATTGAGATGTATAAATTGCATCTAGCAGAACAGTATAGACCCTGACTAGGTAGCCTACACTGGCTGATCTAGGTCTATACTGGTTGTAAAAGCAGTAAGGTCCCTTTCCCAATGGCATAGCTCATATACAGTCAAACATTGACTCGAACAAACAGGGATTGCACAATAAAAAGACATCGGTAGTTTGAACATCTGTAGGGAACTGTATCACTACATTCACTGTTTACTAGCAAGCATAAATTGAACAAAAGTTGACCTGTTCCTTTTGTCTACAAATTGAACAAAAGTTGACATGGTTGTTCCTATTGTCTGTAGGATAACAATAATTATCATATTACATTAGACATGTTTACTTTTAATTATAAAATAAATTTACAATCATGTATTTTGTTGAAACTTGATTATTTTTTAAGAAATGTCAAATATTGTAACACTGCAGAAAATATTTTTGTTTTTGTTTGGGTAGTGAACTTTATTACTTTGAAAGGGAAGCGAGTCTGGGGATTTTGCTTATCTGGGATTTCCACAGAGCAGACTTTTACTGAATGCTATTTTCAATTTTAGGATATTATTCAAATACAAAATTGTACTGTCAAATTGTTTAATTTCAATCTATTGATATTTTTATTTATTGTTTGAAGATTGTTTAATTTCGAATAATTGCTATTGATAATCTGTGAAATTTGATTTGGTGACGATGAGTTTGAATAGGTGTTGAGATGTTTGAAAATAAAAAAAGGGTGGGTGGAAATGTTTTAGTGAAACTCTAGTGAATACTCCATCTTCAAACCCAGTTGCGTTCAAGTACCCCAAAAGTGCATTTCGTTTGCATTCCGTTCGCATTCCGTTTGCATTTCATTTTTTAAAATTGCAAATCATTTGCGTTCTTGGATGCAATCAGTGTTTATAAACGAAACTATGCCTTCATTTAAATGCATGGAATGAAAGCAACAGAATGTGTGCGTTTAAATGCACAAAAGTAGAAAATGCATTTGCGTTCGTTCATTCAGCGTTTACCAATCACAACATCTCTCAAGATTAAATTACGCATGATATCTAGTGAAATGCATTTACGTTCGTTTTGAGCATTTAGCATTTTAAAAAATGCATTCATCGTTAATTTTTTAAAACGATAAATGCTGAAAACAAATGCAACAAACAAAACGAATGCAGATGCATTTTTAAAATATAGATCATACATACAATGTTCGTTCTGCATTTATTTGGGGTTCATGAACGCAACTGGGTCTCTATCAGGTAGCTTTTATAGTCAATCAGATTTCATTTCAATCACCAATTGCCTAATTTATCACCATGCTGAAAATTCAAGGTTTCGTACATGATCAAAATTGAGTTAAATCAAATGTACCGTACATGGTAAACTATTTCACCTATGTTTGTGGTATACATGTAAGTATTGTATAATTATGAAAACGATGATATTTATTTGGCCCCAATGATAATAATCTTTCTAGCAGCACCAAGAAACTTAATTTTCTGCTTCATCACGTGTGGGTAAATAACCAGCACAGGCATGTGCTAAGTTAATCATTGCTAAATTGTCCGATTTACTGATGAGTGATGTATGTTAAATATAATTCTTAATTATTATTAAATGAGTTTTAATTTTCACAGAAGAATATATAAATATTTCAGTATCGGTTGTGATTTTTTAATCTGGGCCCCCGTTTTATTAAACATCTTACGATAAGTCTCAAATTTTAAAACTGTTCACATGATGAAAAGAAGCGAAAAGGAATTCCTGTGAGCGAAAAGGAATGTGTTTAATACATTTTTGTCTTAAGTTGTCTAGTGACAGAATTATTTGTTTCATTAATTAAACATGATATTACTATATCAATATTCTTTATTAATTCCACTTAGGAAAATTAAGATGAAAGAGGTGTAGTTTACTCTTGAGCAAAAAGGAAATCCCGCGAGCAAAAAGGAATCTACTGTTATATTTATGTCTTAATTAAGTTTTTTAATTACATAAGTATTATATATATGTTTGTTTAATTATTTAATATATTTTATTAAACCTAATTATGAAATTAAGAAAGAGGTTTAATTTTCTCGGGAGCGAAAAAGAAATCCCGTGAGCGAAAAGGAGTGTGTGGTTTATATCTGGGATGAATTCATCCCAGATATATATCTGTTTATATTTATGTCTAAATTGTGTTGTTTAGTGTCCTAATTAGTGTACATGTTTAATGTAATGTCATCAGTTGTAAAAACACCGTACCGTTAGTGACACTCATCGTGATATTTTATAAACACTGTTAGAGTGAGCGTCTTGGTGAAGACTAATTTATTGCTATTTGTTATATACCATAATTTATATTAATTTGTAATACTTAATAACTAGTTTGTCATTTACAATTCCTTTATATATATAGTCTATATGTATGAATGACTGAGGGAATATTTTACGATAAAATGCTTTGATACAAATATATCTTAGTTAATTAATAAACATTATATAATAACGGGACTCACAAAACAGCTGAATTAAGACACGTATACTGCACAAATTCTTTTTTCCATGGTAAGTTGCACTTTCTTGATTTCATAGTAAAATATATTGATAGATAAAACTATTTTTAAATTAATCAAACATTCAAATAATTACATCACTAAGCAGTTAATTAAGACATTAATATAATACATGTATACATGTAAATAACACACAAATTCCTTTTCGCTCGCGGTATTTCTTTTTCGTTCCCGAGTAGATTATAATGTTTCTTAATTTCATATTAAATGTCATAACTGGGTTTAATAAAGTATATTGATATAGTAATATCGGCCCCAATATATCTTGGTTAATTAAACAAACATATAATACTAACTAAGAAGCCTAATTAAGATATAGCCTACATATAATAGTAGTTTCCTTTTCGCTCGCGGGATTTCCTTTTTGTTGCCGAGTAAACTGCACCTCTATCTTAATTGCATCTTAATTTTCATAATTGCATTTAATACAGTATATTGATATATTTATATCATGTTTAATTAATCAAAAATGAAATTCTGCAACTAAACAATTAAATTAAGACATACATTTACTAAACACATTCATTTTCGCTCGCGCAGAACTGACCAACTGACTGTATTTGTCAATTCTTATAAGGGTCTGTAACAAAATGTAAATTAAAAATAACTTTACCATCATCTAAATAACTTATCCTTTGCATGTGAATTGGAACCCCTGTTGCAAATTCCATATACATCTTTAATTGTCGTATTTTCATATCACTTGAAATGTTTTTCAATGGAAACTTTTCCCCAGTATAGAGTTTCACAAAAATGTTGAACACGGCTTTCTCTCGCTCTCTCGTCGGGGAACGTGCCCCCTTTTTCTTTGGTGCCATTTCAAATGTGTTTTCATACACTGCACATTAAGTTGAAATTGAATATAATATCACAAAAGTGCCTTACAATATATGTAAGCATGCATAACTTGGCAACTATGGAGTTGTTGAAGTATTGTCTCTCATGAAAAGTGAAAACAAAACCAAGGATCATTTAGCCTACAACTTTCTGACAGTTTACACTCATTTGAAGGTTTTGAAGTTCTCAATTATTTTTTTGTATATATATATATATGAAAATGTTCCATGGACTTTTTGAAATGTGTAATGGGCTTAATTTAACGAAAATGCAGAGTTTCAGGAAATTAGTGTTCGTTGGCCGCCATATTGTTTACACTGTGACCATAGTGCAAGGTAGAACCGCGAAAAATAATACGTAGAGCCTACTATAATTTGATTCTTTAGCGATTACATAAAAAATAGGCAATGAAAAAAATAACTTTTGGTTTAACATTATTTTGTTTGGATCAGGAGCTCTAATGTGATTTTAAAGCAATAACATTTACTGCCTGCAGCTTACATTCTACTTCCGGTGACTTACAAAACACCTTTGGTGAACAATTTTATGAAAATATGCTTTCAGCAGGGCGCCGATTACTTTCGGCAGTTGTAAGTGTTTTGCATTTAATGCATTTTTTCAGTTGCAAAATATTAAAATGCATTTTATAACACATAAACTTAAACATTATGTTGAAACATCAGGTGCTTGCATGTAAATTTGATGGGTGGGGTAGCCATTTTCCCCACAGGAAACTGTATCTTTAATATTTGCCTTCTGTTATTATAATAATTCTAAAAGGAGATCAATGGCAAATGTTGGTATTCTTTTTCGGAGGTCAAGCAGACGGTCAAACCAATCTCAATTCAGGGTTTTCAATAAGTTTTGATTGAGCAGGCGCGTGTATAATTTGAGGAGGCACCAAGCACTCTAGTGGGGTTCGTTGGCATGCACCCCAACATTTTGTTTTCACCTAAACACCATTTCCTGCAAAAACAATATTTTTTGTACTGTTTAGCCCATTAAAATGGGCAATATTAATAAAAGAGATATTTTGTTTACCTTTTAAAAGCTAATATCAGATTAAATAAATATCTGTCGGACATCTTTTGACAATACTTATCCTATTCCGATCCAGACTACAGAACTGCCAACTTAACTTTTAAAAACAAATTGTTTCAGATAGACATATATACAGCGTTCTTTGATGAGTAATGACTTTTTTTTTTGGCTTTAGAAATAAGCTTTACCAGCCCTGACTGATCAACTAATATCAACCCTGACTAACATCAGTTGGATAAAGAGAATTTTAGAAAATAATTATAAAAAGGACATTGGAAAGATATCACATGTGAAAAATAGCAACACTTGCAGAGCTTTAGATAAGCTGCGTATCTGCGTAATTTACGCAAATAAATGAGCCAAAAAACGCAAAAGATTTCTTTCTTTGCGTACTAAAAACGTAAAAAACAATAAGAAAAACACAAACGATTTATTTCAATGCGTACCGAAACGTAAATACACCGCGTTTCGCAGATTTAAATGGTTTGTTTGATTGTCGAATTGTTCTGTTCCGTAATCATCACACGTTTGTAGAATATGTTCCTAGTACTGTATGATGCAAGACTCGATTAGAACATATTGAGAACGAGTCTACGTATGACTAAACAAACATTTCACAGACGGGTTTCGGGTTATGTTTACTTTATAAAACGTGTTGAATTGAGGTATCGTTAATAGGTACTGTAATCCAGTCTGCGTATTGATATCCTGTCAAATTTTCCCGTAAAATACGAAAAGTTATTATTATTGTCCTATAAGAAGTAATATGGTTCAAGTCAAGAATAAAACAGTATTAAAGGCCACTGTAAGCATTCTACTTTTGTTTTAATTTGTTTTCCTGATTGTTTGATTATAAAAGTAAACCATATTAATATTTAACAAACGAATAAAACATACACACGTGTGTAAACAAGCACATATTGACAATTTTTTCAACTACTCATAAGCATTGTAAAATTAAGTAGTTGAAGAAGAAAAAAAAGCAAATACAAAAAAACTAAGGGTATAAATATTGAATAAAAAAATTTGACTGGGTTAAAAAAACAAATATAAAAAAATGATGGGTAAAAAACCCAAATAGCAAAAACCTTATCTAGAGCTCTGACTTGTATGTTTTTGATTAGAGATCAGGCAAAATTGATCGTGGTTTTCAAGAATGGTTTGTCGAGAGAGATACTTAGAGGTGTAAGGTACAAGAGAGATGTAAGGTACAAGAGAAATACTTAGAGGTGTAAGGTACAAGAGAGATACTTAACTTTTTGTAGATCTATTATAATCTATCTCACGGAAAAGGGGAGGTGCATCATTCGTCATTCTGTCTTCAACCAAACTTTTGGCCTAACACAAAATAAAATAATAAAAAGCGCCATATCTAGGGGAAGTTATGCCCAGAGTTGCTGCAAATTCTATTGTAGACTCCATTTACGCTTATTGTTTTGCGGCACCGCGCTTGAAAAACTTGGGACCCGGGAATAAAACCTGCGAGAGACGTATGTTGCCCATCCGGGCAATACAGCTCAAATAGCATTCCCTCGGCCTCCCCTTACATGCAAATATCATCCCTTCCCCTTGCATGCCTAAAAATAGCTCCAAAATGGCAGTCCGATTTAAAAAAATAATTGGGCATCAGGTCAAAAGTTTGGTTGAAGACAGAATGACAAAAAGGGGTGGGTGGGGTACATCATTTATCCTAATGATGCACCTCCCCTTTTCCGTGAGAGGTTATAATATAATAGATCTACAAAAAGTTTCGTACCTTACACCTCTAAGTATCTCTGTCGACAAACCATTCTTGAAAACCATGATCAATTTCGCCCGATCTCTGCTCAAAAACTTAGAACAAAAGTCGCGTTTGTGCGTAACGGGTATTTTCGCGTGAAAAAATATTCCAGACGCGATGAATAAGAACAGAACAAACAAACAAACAATAACTTGGAACATATTTAATAGTAAACTCAAACACCAACGTCTGCTTTTTACTTACTTCCGACAATTGGGGTGAAATAATTGTTTATTTTTATGAGCCCGAACATTTTTCGGGGCATATAGTAATCGCACCGTCCGGATTCTGTCTGTCCGAATTCTGTCTGTCTGTCCGCAGTTCGTGTCCGGACTGTACCTTCAAAACCCCTGCAGGGATTTTTAATTAACTTGGCACAAGTGATCACCATAACAAGACGATGTGTCGCGCGCAAAACCCAGGTTCGTACCTCAAAGGTCAAGGTCACACTTGAAGTTCATAGGTCAAAAACAGGTACGCAATTTCGTGTCCGGACCGTAACGTCACAACGCCTGCAGGGATTTTTAAATAACTTGGCACAAGTGATCACCATAACAAGACAATGTGTTGCGCGCAAAACCCAGCTCCGTACCTCAAAGGTCAAGGTCACTTGAAGTTCATAGGTCAAAAACAGGTACGCAATTTCGTGTCCGGACAGTAACGTCACAACCCCTGCATGGATTTTTAAATAACTTGGCACAAGTGATCACCATAACAAGATGATGTGTCGCGCGCAAAACCCAGATCCGTACCTCAAAGGTCAAGGTTACACTTGAAGTTTATAGGTCAAAAACAGGTATGTAATTTCGTGTCCGGCCCTTAACGTCACAACCCCTGCAGGGATTTTTAAATTACTTGGCACAAGTGATCACCATAACAAGACGATGTGTCGCGCGCAAAACCCAGGTTCTTACCTCAAAGGTCAAGGTCACACTTGCAGTTCATAAGTCAAAAACAGGTACGTAATTTCGTGTCCGAACCGCTAGGTCACAACCCCTGCAGGGATTTTTAAATAACTTGGCACAAGTGATCACCATAACAAGACGATGTGTCGCATGCAAAACCCAGGTCTTCAAGGTCAAGGTCACACTTGGAGGTCAAAAGTCAAATTGTGGCAAACTCTCGCATTCATGGACGGATTTTCAAATAACTTGGCACAAGTGCTCACCACAACAAGACGATGTGTCGCGCACAAAATCCAGGTCTGTGGCCCCAAGGTCAAGGTCACAGAGGTCAAAGGTCAAATCGTGTCCGGTCAATAACTTTTGCGTACCTGGACGGATTTTCAAATAACTTGGCACAAGTGCTCACCACAACCAAACGACATGTCGTGCACAAAATCTAGGTCTATTGCTCCAAGGTCAAGGTCATACTTAGAGGTCAAAGGACACTTCGGGGGCATTTATTACTCAAGTGATATTTCTTGTTCTTTTTTTTAACTGTTTTACCCGACATTTCTCAAGGTTCTGTGATAAAATGTTATCAAGTTCGCGATTGGACAATCATAACGAATCGACCAAGGTTCGACCAATGGTATTGTAGTTTACATTCTAGAATGCTTATACAAGTTAATGTGCAACACAAATGCAAAGGAAAATAATATTGTTGTCATCATCACCGGAGTTGCCGATTTTATTTCATTTTCTTCGGAGATTTGAGCCGGCTCTTATTGAAAACCCTGTCAATTACACGCACACCATGTACTATCGTGTGCAGAAATGAATTTCCTATCCAACAATACCGTTCTCCCTACGATCCCTTGTAAATTCGCTGAGATATTCGCGTTCAAAGTCACAAAAGTGCAGTTTAAATCTGCTCGTCATTTGTCTTGGTCCCCTTGGTAAACAAATGAATTTTAATATTGAAAATCAGGTGTCTGTTAATTTCGGCACAGTATTCCAGCTTCAAATCGCAATCAATTCACTAATGTAAAGCACCGATCCGTAAATGAATGTATATTTCATCAGTTTGATTAGTCCGTATCACAAGTAAGTCACATAACAACGAGTATTTCGCCACTTGTTATCGGCACTAGCAGACTTTACATTAGAATCATTTAAAAATGGCGGTTTCAGAAGGTCCGAGTTCGATATAATAAAAATATTAAAATCATTTAATATGTTGCTTATCTTTTATAGATGTTTACAAACACCAAGTTATGTACAAGAATATGGAAAAATGACAGTGTAATTGAATTTTTAGTGTATTTGACCCCACTGAGGGACCCTGGGTGCTGAGCCATAATTATCATGTTACATTTGAGACATAATTACAAAATTAATTTTTTTTACCCCAAATCCCGCCCGCACCCCCACCCTGGGCCCCAGGGCAGACGTTTGAGTTTGCGAAATATAAAAATCGTTTGATATGTTGTTTATCTTTTATAGACGATTACATATACCAAGTTATGTGCAAAAAATGACAGTGTAATTGAATTTTTAGTTTATTTGACCTTTTGACCCCGTGAGGGCCACTGGGCTCGGAGCCAAAAATAATTGTGCTCTTGCATGCCGTCATCATATGGTGATGTCATACACTAAGTTTGGTTGAATTCCGTTCAGCAGTTTAGGAGGAGATGCGGTAACGGACAGACAGACAAACAGAGGCTGTGAAATCATTTTATTTCGTCGGGATTAAATTTCGCGATTCTTTCCAAAAAGACAGTTTCGAGGGGACGTAATTTCAACAAACAACCTGGTTCAGTACATATTAAACTCATTGATAAAACTGCAGCACATAACCGATCGGGAACACATTTTTAAGCAGTTTTCGTTTATAATCGTGGGGATTTGATTTCGCGGCTTCGGTCAACCACGAAAAACGCGAAATATAATGACTTCACAGTACCCAGTTTTTTTCAAAACGTGGGTAATCAAATAATGGTTGATAGATGCGAATAAAAAATGATTTATACAGGAGAGAAAAAACAAACCGCGTAAATCTGGGACTTTTTAAGGTAGGAAGTCAGGACTTCCAAGATTCCAAATTTAGTGGAAAGGCTGGTAATTCGCAAATCTGACGGTATAGGCTATGTTCCCAAAATATAGAAAAAAAGCACTGCTTTTCTACTTAACTAAAAACTCGGCAAAATCGATTGTTGCAGATTTGTTCTTGTACATACAAAAAGTAACATATGATAAAGGTGTTTAATTGTAAAAAAAAAAACATGTTCAGAAACAACTAAAAACATTTTAAAAAACATAATAAAAATGATACAAACAAGTAATCAAGCGAGGGTAAATTTCCATTCTGTTGACACTAGGTTTGTTACTATCCGCGCATGTGTTGTGTATTGCATAGTGAGTACACAGTCATGCTAATCTCACTAGCAAATTTAATACACTTCTGCAAGTGAGATTTTTCTCCAGATGGTTCTGGCCTACAGCGATCCTTGATCATGTGCTGAATTAAAGAAACACATGGAACTCTAATGCTTTGCATTATCTCAATAAAATAAATTGCAAATATGTTAGTATTGTAGACAAACTAACGGGACGCTAAATATTAATTACCGATATGGCAATTAATGACTGTGAATGGATGTAGTGGTTTAATGAAGTTTTCTTTTATTTTTCTTTCCTTTAACATGTAAGTTAATAACGGAGCATAATGGCAAGAAGGAAGGTTGTGTTGATTGCAATTATTAGCGCGGGATGGACAATATTTTAACCCTTCTTGGCCCAGGGATCAGAGGTCTGAAGCTCAAAAGCTCATGACTTTAGGGATTTTTTACCTTAAATGTCAGAGCCGTCGTTTGACCGTTTTTGGGGCCGAAATTCGGCCCCATTCCCCTCCCCTAAAAGTATATATTTTCCCCCTTTTCCTGTGAAAAATTCCCTTAATTTTTTTTTAAAAAATGTTAAAACTCCTATACAGAAAAACAGTATACTTTTTGTAATTTGGAATGGTACATTCTTGGTGCCACTTCTATAATAAAAAAAACGGATATATAATTAATGCAAATTTTGTAGCAAAAAAATCTCCTTTCCTTTAAAATCGATGCAAAATTCCCCCCTCTCACGGCCCGGCCCCATTCCCCCATTACAGAAAGGCGGCCCTGAATGTAACAGAGCCCTGAAATGGCCCTCTTCTCAGTTGAACATTTGAATCGTTTTTTTCACAACTGTGGCAGAAATCTTTCCCAGTCAGAGCAGTCTCTCAGAATTTGAGGAAAAGCATTAATTCTACAATGTTTTTTTTGTCTGTTAAGTCATTTCTGATTGAGAAGTTAGTAATTATAATAAATAATGGATAAAGCATAGAATTGTCATCTTTACTTAAAGGTGAAATATAGTGTGTTTTTTGAGCATACATTCTGAAATATATGTATATAATCCACAATCTGTTCAAATATTACACTTATTAGTTGTCCTGTTTTGTCACAGTCGCCAATTATACATCATAGTGCACACGCTCCGAGTTTCGCCCTTTTTGAAGACAGGTTAGTGTCACGAGACCTGTGACGTCATTGGTACTAAGCGATTAGCGGCTCCGCATTAAGTCTGCATTGTCTATGTAGGATTACGTTTTATGGTACGTAGGCCAATATAATAATATCAGTTTCTTTCGTGTTCTAATCAGGTTAATGATTAAGATTCGAAGTGTGGGTGGACTGCTGCCGACGAAAATCGCCCGTCTCGTCAAAAAAGTGGGAACCTTCGAAATACGCGCTAGTTTGTAGTAACATTTTGAGTTGGATTTGTGGGAAGTCCTTTCTTTGGTTGCTTTTTCGTTGAATTTGGAGAACAGAAGGCCATGCCGATTAAAAAAACCTGCAGTACCAACAATATTACAAAAATTAGAAGTGCCTAACCCCGCCATCTCCATGCAAGTTTTATTCGCCGATTCAACCGGCGTTGAGGAGTAAATTAATAAATGAGGTAACATAAAAGTTTTTGTTCTATTATTTCAGCACTTCATCGGGTATACATGTGCTAAATTGTAGAAAGGTATATAGTCTTAGATCTTTATATACACCGTGATTGTTTAGCTGTTGAATTAGAAGCATGCGTCCTTACGTGAATCAGTCAAGAGCTGACGGCGCTAATATAATGTAGCCATCTTTTTCAAAAGATTGCTATAAAAGGTTCAGCATATAAATTTAAATGAATCCGGTGAAAGAAACACTGTGTCTTTGTTTCAATATATATTTTGTAGGTTTATTTATTTTTTAACTATATACCCTCTTCTGCCATATGCTGCCAAATAGTGTTATAGATCTATATCTATTTATATATCGCCGTCCGTCTACAAATATCGGTCTCTGGGTTTAAAAAAAATATGACAAAATACAAGGCAGAAAATGTTACTAGCTATAATATTAGTTCAGTAATGTTTCATGGCAAAACAATAACGGCTCTTAGCTCATGCAATAAGTAAAATAAATGCCTTACAAGATATACTTTTTTATATTATGGTAAATTAGATCTGTTGGGTCTGTTGTTTCGATCTCTACATGTACATAATACATAATATCGTGCTCATAATACATTTGGCTATATTATTTAGATCATAGTATGTTTATCTCTTTGTGCGCGATAAACTAGATTCCCACGCATCATATATCCGTCTTGTGCAGTACCGTATATCCGTCTTGTGCAGTATGCGGCGATATTACACCGCTCACGGAATTGCAATAAACAGGAAATGTGTCATAAAACTATGTTTCCCTCAATTAGGCTGTACTTCAATAGGGCACCGCAATAGTTGATTAGTCGGTGTGTGGTATATTGTTAGTTGGGGGCACGTGGAGAGCGTGTCATACTGCAAATCCAAATCTAATACGTGCCACTCCTCGAGTGTTTTGGTCACCAGGTGGCGGGGACTTATGGCATATACATACTCCCTGGTACTATAGAAATTAGATGCTGTGTCATTATGTTTTTTTTTTAGTTTTTTTTAGTTTTTTAGCTCTACTGATCAGAGATTTAGCTCTACTGATCAGAGATCAGCAGAGCTTATGCCGTGGTGCGGCGTCCGTCGTCCGTCGTCCGTCTGTCCGTCCGTCCGTCTGTCCGTCTGTCCGTCCGTCCGTTAACTTTTTTTTTGTAGCGACTACTCCTCTGAAACTACTGAATAGATTTTCATGAAACTTTACAGAAATGTTGCCCATTAAGTCTAGTTGATCCTAGCAAAAATTCATGTAGATGTGAAATCTAAGATGGCCGCCAAATCTAAAAATAGGTTTTTAAAAAACAAGTTTGTAGCGACTACTTCTTGAAAACTCTAAGGGATATTGCTATGGGACTTCTTCTAAAATGATCAGCATGACATGATGTTGGTCCTTGTCGAAAATCGTTTTGATTCGACGTTAAACATGGCTGCCCGGCCATCTTTGTTTACATAGAGTTATATAATGAAAACTTGTAGCGACTACTTCTCTGAAACTACCTGACGGATTTTCATGAAACTTCACAGGAATGTTGCTCTTGATGTCTAATTGATCCTAGCAAAATTTCAGGTCGGCCGGAAATTCAAGATGGCCGCCACGGCTAAAAATAGATTTTTAAAAAATAAGTTTGTAGCTACTACTTCTTGAAAACTATAAGAGATATTGATATGGGACTTTTTCTAAAATGATCAGCATGACATGATGTTGGTCCTTGTCGAAAATCGTTTTGATTCGACGTTAAACATGGCTGCCAGCGGCCATCTTTGTTTACATAGAGTTATATAATGAAAACTTGTAGCGACTACTCCTCTGAAACTACTTGACGGATTTTCATGAAACTTCACAGGAATGTTGCTCTTGATGTCTAATTGATCCTAGCAAAATTTCAGGTTGGCCGGAAATTCAAGATGGCCGCCAAAGCTAAAAATAGATTTTTAAAAAATAAGTTTGTAGCGACTACTTCTTGAAAACAATAAGAGATATTGATATGGGACTTTTTCTAAAATTATCAGCATGACATGATGGTTATCCGAGTCGAACATTATTTTGATTCGACGTTAAACGTGGCTGCCAGTGGCCATCTTTGTTTACATAGAGTTATATAATGATAACTTGTAGCGACTACTCCTCTGAAACTACTTGACGGATTTTCATGAAACTTCACAGGAATGTTGCTCTTGATGTCTAATTGATCCTAGCAAAATTTCAGGTTGGCCGGAAATTCAAGATGGCCACCACGGCTAAAAATAGATTTTTAAAAAATAAGTTTGTAGCGACTACTTCTTGAAAACAATAAGAGATATTGATATGGGACTTTTTCTAAAATTATCAGCATGACATGATGGTTATCCGAGTCGAACATTATTTTGATTCGACGTTAAACGTGGCTGCCAGTGGCCATCTTTGTTTACATAGAGTTATATAATGATAACTTGTAGCGACTACTCCTCTGAAACTACTTGACGGATTTTCATGAAACTTCACACGAATGTTGCTCTTCATGTCTAATTGATCCTTGCAAAATTTCAGGTCGGCCGGAAATTCAAGATGGCCGCCATGGCTAAAAATAGATTTTCAAAATACAAGTTTGTAGCGACTACTTCTTGAAAACTATAAGTGATATTGATATGGGACTTTTTCTAAAATGATCAGCATGACATGATGGTTATTCAAGTCGAACATTATTTTGATTCGACGTTAAACATGGCTGCCAGTGGCCATCTTTGTTAACATAGAGTTATATAATGAAAACTTGTAGCGACTACTCCTCTGAAACTACTTGACGGATTTTCATGAAACTTCACAGGAATTTTGCTCTTGATGTCTAATTGATCCTAGCAAAATTTCAGGTCGGCCGGAAATTCAAGATGGCCACCACGGCTAAAAATAGATTTTCAAAAAACCAGTTTGTAGCGACTACTTCCTGAAATCAAAATCAATCAGTAGAGCTTCAAGGTCATTGACCTCTTGTTTTATCAATTATGTGAAAAATAAACACGTACTAAATATATTTTTTCAATGTCTACTTTTCGGCAAAAGTAAAGTCCTTATTATCTGACGCTCGTATTAATGTACAAGTATTAAACCATGTCCATGCATTCGGAATATACTGCATTTCGCGCTTAGTGTACACTACTCAACTTTTATAAATGGTCACACAGTTTTTTTTGAAAATAACACAAATAGGCCTACTAAAAACTGGAAATCACCGAAACACATACCAATATTTTATTAAGTTTATCAACAATGTAATCTGGAAAAAAATATTTCAGAGAACATTGTTAATAAACTTAATAAAATATTGGTATGTGTTTCGGTGATTTCCAGCTTTTAGTATTTGTGTTATTTTCAAAAAACCTGGGTTACCGATTATAAAAGTTGAGTAGTGTATATATACCAAGATATGCGGTGTTGCCGGTGACTTACAGTCAGAATTTTTATAAAAACAGTTTAATTCCGACATTTTCATACACGCTATATACATTTTTTGAATGCTTTCCCTACTAATGGCTTTTTTGTTCCCAATGACGTCACTCCCGGTTATACGAGGAAGAGTTTTCCCCCTTAGATTTTTTCGATTTTTTAGCAATGCCTGTTCGCCTTTTCGATTTTTATCTTTAAAAACATATTTTCACTAAACATACATCAATAGCATAGTAAACATCGTATTTATAATGATATTTAATAATTAAAAACATATCAACAGCGGATTTGTTGATTTAGGACAATGTTCATCTTTAATTCATGAATCTAAGCTACCAAGGCTTCTCCAGGAGCAAAATAAATAGCTACATGTACAGTATATAGTTTCCGACAGTAGATATTTTCTGTAATACTTGTCTAATATTTAAAACAAATGTCTTTTCAGTCTCATCAAGTGAGAAAGTTCCATGTAGCGGCGCCAACATGTAGCGAGCATTTATTTGTTGTAAGTTGATTTTATCTTTTATTCATAATGGAGCTGCAATCATTTAAGTTAAAGCAGGAAACATTAGTCATACTTCTAGCTTAGTAGTAGTGTACAATATGGATACCTTCTTCAGAGCAGAAGTCATGTATGAATGTCAAAGTGTCAAGCCTCAATAAACATACATGTATCATGCCAGCTTTTGCCTAGGGAGGCTGGTCTCATAAAAAGAGGGATTGGACTGGTGAGCTTTTACTGTATGGCTACTGTTTGCATACAGTTAACCTTAAAACATAACAACATTTATTTAAATTTGACCTTGTAAACAAATAAAAAACAACTTGATATTTTCAGCATCAGAGTTGGCAGACCTGTAGGAATAACATCTTCCTGATTGTTTAGTTTTGTTATTTTGATTTCCTGATTGTTTAGTTTTAGTTTTGTTATTTTGAGTTTCTGATTGTTTAGTTTTGTTATTTTGAGTTCCTGATTGTTTAGTTTGGTTATTTTGAGCAATCATTGGTAAGCTGTGGACAAGCACACAAACTAGGCCTTTTTCTTGCTATGTATACTACTAGTAAACATTGGATTGTATTTCCAATTTGTTATAATATAGCCGTACCTCTCTTTGCACATGGATTAGAATCTACGGGATGTTATCTAAGGGGTGGTATCTACGGGGTGGTATCTAAGGGGTGGTATTCCAGTGTGGCACCATTATAAAGCTAAGCTTCGAGATCACTGCTACAAGAATATACCGTCGTGATATCACTGAAAGATTGTTAAAAGCGGCATTTTGCACTATTGACATTTCCTGTTTAAAATAATTTTGATTCAGGCACCAGAGTGCAGATCAGTTTGTGTTGTGTTAGGGCGCAGGTTAAAATACAAAACAAATAATTAATTTGCACTAGTACCTGAAATACTACAACAAAAAATTATAAAACAGATCCAAACTAGATGTTGCACCATTTCAGCACCGGCACACAGCGGACAATAATCCAGATACACCATTCGAGTTCTCCCAGGAAAACCTCAAGGTAACATGTTCCTGTATTCAGAAAATGTATAAACAACGAATCACCTGTGTAGTCGGAACTTAGATGATATATAAATCTTTACTAATTAACCCCAAATAAAAAACGATATAGGCAAAATGGTGACATCCTTATATTGTTCTTTCTTCTTTATAAAACAGTAAATGTAGAAGCCCAGGGTAATGTTTGACAGTAAATCTAGGGATCACTAATTCCAGCCTCGCTAGCACCACTGGGTATTTTCAGTGTGTCCTTGGGCAAGACAGGTGCCGTATATCGGAGTGTGTCCTTCAGCAAGACAGGTTAAAGGACTATAGGAATCATAGTATTTCCACTATTATTTTTGTACTGAATGTGCTATACCGGTATATGAATTAACTATTCTTGCATATTCTACCTTATTCTACCTTCATGTTTGTCTATTTAGAGAGCAGCATTGATTATTAAGAACTACCCAGAAGGCCATGAGGCAGCGGCGTGTATACCTCTGTTAGATCTAGCTCAGAGACAGCATGGTAAGTCATACCTGGATATAGTACATGGTGAATGGTTACAAGTGTTCCTTGTTAGCCGAAGGCAAAGTGAGCTATTGCAGGGCTTTTTTTCATGATTTTGGGAACATGACCCGTACCCCAGGATTTGGGAATTTTAGCGCGATTTTTCATAAAATTGGGAATTTTAGCGCGATTTTTAATAAAATTCGGAAAAATATAAAGTAAAGCATTCCTTTCATAATTATATCTTTAATACTGTTTTTTGTACACCAAGATAAACAGAAGCATTTATTAGCTTTTGAATCCCAATCATTGGATTGGCACACTTAAAAAAAAAGGGATTTTTTTCCTCTTAATTGGGAAAAAAAGATATGTTTTGGCATATGGAATATGGCCGAATTTCGGCTATAAAAACAGCCAAAATAAAAACCTGTATTGTTACCGTTTTTTATTCGTCGTCCGTTAGCTCTTGGTTAAACAACTTCTCCTTGGACAATTTTGATCAAATTTCACGTGGATGATACATGGTTCCAAAGTTTGTATATGGAGATTTTACATGTTTTACATAGACATATATAAGGCATTTGTAAACGAAATCTCTTCAGAAACCGCTTGACCAATTTTGACCAAATTTCAGGTGAACGATACTGAGATCAATGCCTTCCAAAGTTGTACAAATTAGGTCAATGTGACATCCAAGATGGCCACCATTACCATAGATGGATTTAGTTAAAAATACTGTATAGACTTGTATAGGGAAAAACTTCGAAATTCTTCTCTGAAACTATAAGAGCCAAAGGTTTAATATTTTGTATTTACCATCAGCTTATTGTCCTCTACCAAGTTTGTTCAAATGGTGACCCTGGGGTCAAATTTGGCTCCGCCCCAGGAGTCACAGTTTTACATAGACTGATATAGGGAAAAACTTATGGTTTAATATTTTGAATTTATTATCAGCTTATGTTCCTCTACAAAGTTTGTTCAAACGCATTATCGATAAATTTCACCCAGATTTGTAAGTGCAAACACGCACTACTTTAGTACAGGCTGAACTCCACTGTAATACACATATAGTAATACTTACACATATACACATATAGTCATATAGTGCACTACTTTAGTTAAAAAGTTTCGCCATTTGCACTTTGGTTTCGCCTATGGCGAGTGGCGAAGACAAATGAAGAGCCCAGACACATATAGTGCACTACTTTAGTACAGGTTGGACTCCACTATAATACTTACACATATAGTGCACTACTTTAGTACAGGCTGGACTCCACTGTAATACTTACACATATAGTGCACTACTTTAGTACAGGCTGGACTCCACTGTAATACTTACACATATAGTCATATAGTGCACTACTTTAGTACAGGCTGGACTCCACTGTAATACTTACACATATAGTCATATAGTGCACTACTTTAGTACAGGCTGGACTTCACTATAATACTTACACATATAGTGCACTACTGTAGTTTAGGCTGGACTTCACTGTAATACTTACACATATAGTCATAGTGCACTACTTTAGTACAGACTGGACTCTACTGTAATACTTACACATATAGTCATATATTGCACTACTTTAGTACTGGTTGGACTCCACTATAATACTTACACATATAGTGCACTACTTTAGTACAGGCTGGACTCCACTGTAATACTTACACATATAGTCATATAGTGCACTACTTTAGTACAGGCTGGACTCCACTACAATACTTACATATATAGTCATATATTGCACTACTTTAGTACAGGTTGGACTCCACTATAATACTTAAACATATAGTGCACTACTTTAGTACAGGCTGGACTCTACTGTAATACTTACACATATAGTGCACTACTTTAGTACAGGCTGGACTCCACTATAATACTTACACATATAGTCATTTAGTGCACAACTTTAGTACAGGCTGGACTCCACTATAATACTTACACATATAGTCATGTAGGGGGCACTCCAAAGTTTAATGTACATTTCTCAATCATCAAACCCATGACAAGCCCTTAGCCTGAATCCTTGAGCAAAAATAAATCACAGCATCATTGTGTCATACATTTCTTAGAAGTCAATAAAATTACCCATGTTTCCATACCAAATAAAAGTATCAAAAAGCATTTTCTGTACAACTTTAGTCCCATTTCTTTAAGATTACCCCACCAACTTTAGTCCCATTTCTTTAAGATTACCCCACCCCTCAAAACATTCTAAAAATGCAATTTTAGCAATATTTCAAATGTCAATAAATAAAAAATAAAAAAATCCTACACATATCAGGGTCATGTCTGCACTCATTGTGCTCTTGCATATCAGGAAATGCTAAATTTTACATACCTAGTCCGGCGTTTTAAAAAGTTATTCCATGCTGATCTCACCGTCAGTGAAAATCAGCCATTTTACCTACTTTTAGGAAGTTTTTGATTGGTTCACATTTTTCTATTTATAGCCTCAAAAAAAACCAAAGAATGCATATTCCAGTACACCACAATAAACTTAGAAGTACTCAAAACTAAAAAAACATCAAACATGTGCTTCATAATTATTATGAATACCATCCATGGACCTAAAAGATGCTTAGTTGATTTCTTTCTGATTTACACATGGACATTCATGCGAAACTGAGGAGTGCCCCCTTAAAGCTACAGACCCTCTATATAAATCGATTTCTTCTTTGTAGGCGTGTCTTTATTTGTAACTTCATGTTCACCAGCTCATGTCGAAATCGGGTATTTAAGCGAGCAAATATCACGCAGGACATCATTTATTGTATAGACATCGACCAGTGCACATCGTACCTGTACACAGGTAACATTATGATTTACAGAAGAAAAAAGATTTGTCTCTTTCGGGACTCGAACACACGACCTTCTGATTTCAAGTCAGGTACTCTACAACTGAACTATAACGCTGCTTGAGAAAATGGTATACAAACTACAATTTATTATGAGGCAAAATAACTTAACATATATTTTAACGCAAATCAAAATGAATCCATAAATATATAGACCATCTTGTCGGACGTGTAAATTAGCATTGCTTGGTGTAATACTATATGTTATCAATATGAAACCAATATTCCGCCTCAAAACAACCATATATCGACTTGTTATTTAGCGCATGATGAGTTTGTTTGTATGCTAGTTATTACGAAATGCCTATTTAGTGTTAATAATGCTAGAACAAACCAATAAATAGCCTTGGTCTAGTGGTTAAATGTACGGCCTTCAAAACTTAAAAGCGCAACGGCTGTGGTTCAAATCCCGTTCCGGGCAAGTACTTTTTTTATCACATATATTCTGAAGCTGTATATTTATCGATGTTACCTGTACGAAGGATAATTAAAAATGTGATATTTTACGCATCGATTTCTGCCTTATATACCGACTTTTGGGGTGTTCGTCGATTTGAAACTATTTCACACGTGACTCATTCATATTCATGAGTTATTACCAGTTAATATAGAGGTTCTGTAGCTTTAAGGGAAAGTTGTCCGTTAAAAAAAATTGAAACGCCCCTTTTTCCATTTCGTGAATTTATTCTGGACGTCTTGACATACGAATTATTGCGATTGTCCAAAAACTGGCTTAACAGCACCTTTTAAGATAACACTGAAATAGCTTTTTTAACAGCTTTTTTGCAAAAAAATTCTTTCGGTCTGTTTTTTAGCTCGACTGATCAGAGATCAGCAGAGCTTATGCCGTGGTGCGGCGTCCGGCGTCCGGCCGTCCGTCCGTCTGTCCGTCTGTCTGTCCGTCAACTTTTATTTGTAGCGACTACTCCTCTGAAACTACTGGATGGATATTCATGAAACTTTACAGAAATGTTGCCCATGAAGTCTAGTTGATCCTAGCAAAAATTCATGTTGATGTGAAATCCAAGATGGCCACCAAAGCTAAAAATAGATTGTTAAAATACAAGTTTGTAGCGACTACTTCTTGAAAACTATAAGTGATATTGATATGGGACTTTTTCTAAAATAATCAGCATGACATGATGTTGGTCATTGTCAAAAATCGTTTTGATTCGACGTTAAACATGGCTGCCAGTGGCCATCTTTGTTTACATAGAGTTATATAGTAAAAACTTGTAGCGACTACTCCTCTGAAACTACTTGGCGGATTTTCATGAATCTTTACAGGAATGTTGCTCTTGTTGTCTAATTGATCCTAGCAAAATTTCAGATCGGCCAGAAATTCAAGATGGCCGCCACAGCTAAAAATAGATTTTTAAAAAATAAGTTTGTAGCGACTACTTCTTGAAAACTGTAAGTGATATTGATATGGGACTTTTTCTAAAATGATCAGCATGACATGATGTTGATCCTAGTCGAACATTATTTTGATTCGACGTTAAACATGGCTGCCAGTGGCCATCTTTGTTTACATAGAGTTATAGTAAAAACTTGTAGCGACTACTCCTCTGAAACTACTTGACGGATGTTCATGAAACTTCACAGGAATGTTGCTCTTGATGTCTAGTTGATCTTAGAAAAATTTCAGACTGTCCGGAAATTCAGAATGGCTGCCACGTCTAAAAATAGATTTAAAATAAATAAATTTGTAGTGACTACTTCTTGAAAACTGTAAGTGATATTGATATGGGACATTTTCTAAAATGATCAGCATGACATGGTGTTGATCCTTGTCGAAATTTATTTCGATACGACTTTAAACATGGCCGCTAGTTGCCATCTTTGTTTACATAGATTTATACAGTAAAAACTTGTAGCGACTACTCCTCTGAAACTACGTGACAAATTTTTATGAAACTTCACAGGAATGTTGCTCTAGATGTCTAATTGATCCCAGAATTTTTTTAGGTCGGCCGGAAATTCAAGATGGCCGCCATGGCTAAAAAAATAATTTTTAAAAAAAGTTTGTAGCGACTACTTCTTGAAAACTAAGTGATATTGATATGGGACTTTGTCTGAAATGATCAGCATGACATGATGTTGATCCTTGTCGAAAATTATTTTGAATCAACATTAAACATGGGCGCCAGTGGCCATCTTTGTTTACCTAGAGTTATATAGTAAAAACCAACTTGTAGCGACTACTCCTCTGAAACTACTTGACAGATTTTTATGAAACTTCACAGGAATGCTGATCTAGCTATCAAAATCTATCAGTAGAGCTTCAAGGTCATTGACCTCTTGTTCTATTTATAGCCTCCAAGAAACCCAAAGAATGCATATTCCAATACACCAAAATAAACAAAATGAACTTAGAAATACTCAAAACTGAAAAAAACATCAAACATGTGCTTCATAAAAAATACCATCCATGGACCTAAAAGATGCTTAGTTGATTTCTTTCTGATTTACACATGGACATTCATGCGAAACTGAGGAGTGCCCCCTATAGTGCGCTACTTTAGTACAGGCTGGACTTCACTATAATACTTACACATATAGTGCACTACTTTAGTTTAGGCTGGACTTCACTGTAATACTTACACATATAGTCATATAGTGCACTACTTGAGTACAGGCTGGACTCCACTGTATACTTACACAGATAGTCATATAGTGCACTACTTTAGTACAGGCTGGACTCCACTACAATACTTACATATATAGTGCACTACTTGAGTACAGGCTGGACTCCACTGTATACTTACACATATAGTCATATAGTGCACTACTTTAGTACAGGCTGGACTCCACTACAATACTTACATATATAGTGCACTACTTTAGTACAGGCTGGACTTCACTATAATACTTGCACATATAGTGCACTACTTTAGTACAGGCTGGACTCCACTGTAATACTTACACATATAGTCATATAGTGCACTACTTTAGTACAGGCTGGACTCCACTGTATACTTACACATATAGTCATATAGTGCACTACTTTACTACAGGCTGGACTCCACTGTAATACTTACACATATAGTCATATAGTGCACTACTTGAGTACAGGCTGGACTCCACTGTATACTTACACATATAGTCATATAGTGCACTACTTTAGTACAGGCTGGACTCCACTACAATACTTACATATATAGTGCACTACTTTAGTACAGGCTGGACTTCACTATAATACTTGCACATATAGTGCACTACTTTAGTACAGGCTGGACTCCACTGTAATACTTACACATATAGTCATATTGTGCACTACTTTACTACAGGCTGGACTCCACTGTATACTTACACATATAGTCATATATTGCACTCCTTTAGTACAGGCTGGACTCCACTGTAATACTTACACATATAGTCATATTGTGCACTACTTTAGTACAGGCTGGACTCCACTGTATACTTACACATATAGTCATATAGTGCACTACTTTACTACAGGCTGGACTCCACTGTATACTTACACATATAGTCATATAGTGCACTACTTTACTACAGGCTGGACTCCACTGTATACTTACACATATAGTCATATAGTGCACTACTTTACTACAGGCTGGACTCCACTGTATACTTACACATATAGTCATATAGTGCACTACTTTACTACAGGCTGGACTCCACTGTATACTTACACATATAGTCATATAGTGCACTACTTTACTACAGGCTGGACTCTACTGTAATACTTACACAGATAGTCATATAGTGCACTACTTTACTACAGGCTGGACTCTACTGTAATACTTACACAGATAGTCATATAGTGCACTACTTTACTACAGGCTGAACTCTACTGTAATACTTACACAAATAGTCACATAGTGCACTACTTTACTACAGGCTGGACTCTACTGTAATACTTACACAGATAGTCATATAGTGCACTACTTTACTACAGGCTGGACTCTACTGTAATACTTACACAAATAGTCATATAGTGCACTACTTTAGTACAAGCTGGATTCCACTGTAATGCATACACATATATAGTGCACTTCTTTCCTACAGACTGGACTCTACTGTAATACTGACACTTAAAGTGCACTACTTCACTACAGGCTGGACTCCACTGTAATACTTACACATATAGTCATATAGTGCACTACTTTACTACAGGCTGGACTCTACTGTAATACTTACACAGATAGTCATATAGTGCACTACTTTACTACAGGCTGGACTCTACTGTAATACTTACACAGATAGTCATATAGTGCACTACTTTACTACAGGCTGGACTCCACTGTAATGCATACACATATATAGTGCACTACTTTCCTACAGACTGGACTCTACTGTAATACTGACACTTATAGTGCACTACTTCACTACAGGCTGGACTCTACTGTAATACTTACACAGATAGTCATATAGTGCACTACTTTACTACAGGCTGGACTCTACTGTAATACTTACACAGATAGTCATATAGTGCACTACTTTACTACAGGCTGGACTCCACTGTAATGCATACACATATATAGTGCACTACTTTCCTACAGACTGGACTCTTCTGTAATACTGACACTTATAGTGCACTACTTCACTACAGGCTGGACTCCACTGTAATACTTACACATATAGTTAACAAATATAGTGCACTATTTACTACAGGCTGCAGGGTTTCCCCCAGAAAATTGTGAAGGCATGTTGTTCTGACATTACATTAACCAAACTGGGCTTGAAAAATATAGTGCCTATTAATGGCAAAATAACATTATTTTATGATTTTGGTGCAAAAGGAACAAGAATCACCATAGAAATTCTATTTTTCTTCTTTTAAATCTGTTATTCATGAATATTAAGAAAATCTTAAGGCATGTTGCTCTGATGAAGGCATGTTGTTTTTCTTTTCTTTTCCAGGAAGGCATGTTGCATGCGACATGCCTTATGATCCTGGGGGAAACCCTGGGCTGGACTTTACTGCAATATTTAACTTACAGTGCACTACTCTACTACAGGCTGGACTCCACTGTAATGCATACACATATATAGTGCACTACTTTCCTACAGACTGGACTCCACTGTAATATTTACACTTATAGTGCACTATTTCACTACAGGCTGGACTCCACTGTAATACTTACACATATAGTTAACAAATATAGTGCACTATTTACTACAGGCTGGACTTTACTGTAATATTTAACTTACAGTGCACTACTCTACTACAGGCTGGACTCCACTGAAATACATACACATATATAGTGCACTACTCTACTACAGGCTGGACTCCACTGAAATACTAAATAGTGTACTTCTTTACTACAGGCTGGACTCCACTGTCAGCAATGCACGCTGTAGCAGATCTGCTGAAGATGCCACGCATGAGAGTGTATGAGGTGGCCACATTCTACACTATGTTCAACAGGTGAGGCTGGGTATTTATCATACTTCAACACACACTTGCTGCCTTGCACGATGTTAATGTTAAGTATGGTCACGTAGACATGGCATGTCATGCTTCATTTTTGTCTCGCCTTTTCAAAGAAAAAAAGAGACATAGGTGTTGCTTTCCCGGCGGCGGCGGCGGCGTCAACATTCAAGTTTTGCGTTTAGGTCACTTTCTCACAAACTGTATGCACTAGACCTTTGAAACTTTGCTTATAGTTGTATCTCCGGTGGTACATGGCAACGTGACAAAGCAAATGTGGAAGTGACCTTGACCCTCGAAGCAAAGGGCAGATAACTTAATAATTTTTAGGTTCAACTTTTGCGTTTAGGTCACTTTTTCACAAACTGTATGCACTAGACCTTTAAAACTTCGCTTTTAGTTGTATCTTGAGTGGTACATCGCAACGTGACAAAGCAAATTTGGAAGTGACCTTGACCCTCCAAGCAAGGGCAGATAACCTTATAATTTTTACCTTCAACTTTGGCGTTTAGGTCTCTTTTCACAAACTGTATGCACTAACCCTTTCAAACTTTGCTTATAGTTGTTTCTTGAGTGGTACATTGCAACGTGACAAAGCAAATGTGGATGTGACCTTCACCATCCAAGCAAAGGGCAGATAACTTTAATTGTTACATTTACATCACTTTCTCATGAACTAGAATTATGCACAAGATGTTTTAAACCTAATTTATAGCTTAATCTTTGGAAGAAAACATATTCTATTTTGACATAGTTGTTGTCTTCGGTAGTGCATATTTTTTTTGGATGCCTGGATTTCATCTGTGACCTTGACCTACTTTTTGGAGCTGATGATTTTTTGCTCTACTGGCCAGAGACCTTCATTTTTCATCCGATCTTTACCAAACTTTACCAGATTGTTAATATCAATGAAAGCTTGCACAAGTTCGAAAACCAGCCAGATCGGACTTATAACAGCAGAGTTATGGCCCTTGATTTAGTAAAAATGCTATATTTTGCCTCGTTAATACGATAGGGCTTTCATTTTTCATCTGATCTTTACCAAACTTTACCAGATGTTTTGCCTTTTTTTTTCATTATTGGTGTATTTGTTGGGTTTTTTTTTTTTTTTAATAGATATTATATTTTTTTGTTTATACTTTTTTTTTAATTTTAAATCTTTTTTTCTTTTTTTTTTTGTTATTTTTTTTTTTTTAATTTTTTTTTTTTTTTTTTTTTAAATTATTATTTTTTATTTTTTTAACATTTTCTTATTTCATTATTGTTTTGTTTTAAAAAAAAATTGTCGTCGTGTTAGCAGGAAGCATTGCTGTGCCTATTGCATTTTTTTTTCCGGTCCGTTGATTTTTAGCTCTACTGATCAGAGATCAGCAGAGCTCTGCCGTTGTGCGGTGTCCGTTGTCCGTCTGTCCGTCTGTAAACTTTTTTTGTAGCGACTACTCCTCTGAAACTGCTGAATGGATTTTCATGAAACTTGCCCTTGAAGTCTAGTTGATCCTAGCAAAAATTCAAATTGATGTGAAATCCAAGATGGCCGCCAAATCAAAAAATAGATTTTTAAAAACAAGTTTGTAGCGACAACTTCTTGAAAACTCTAAGTGATATTGATATGGGACTTTTTCTAAAATGATCAGCATGACATGATGTTGGTCATTGTCGAAAATCTTTTCGATTTGACGTTTAAAATGGCTGCTGCGGCCATCTTTGTTTACATAAAGTTATTTAGTAAAAATTTGTAGCGTCTACTGCTCTGAAACTACTCGACGGATTTCCATGAAACTTCACAGGAATGTTGCTCTTGATGTCTAAATGATCCTAGCAACATTTCAGGTTGGTCAGAAATTCAAGATGACCGCCATGGCTAAAAATAGATTTTCAAAATGCAAGTTTGTAGCGACTACTTCTTGAAAACTGTAAGTGATATTGATATGGGACTTTTTCTAAAATGATCAGTATGACATGATGTTGATCCTTGTCAAAAATTATTTTGATTTGACCTTAAACATGGCCACCAGCAGCCATCTTTGTTTACATAGAGTTATATAATGAAAACTTGTAGCGACTCTCCTCTGAACTACTTGACGGATTTTCATGAAACTTCACAGGAATGCTAATCTAGCTATCAAAAACCTATCGGTAGAGCTTCAAGGTCGTTGACCATTTGTTAATGGAGTTACGGCTCCTTGACATATTTTTTTTTAATTTCTTGTCGGCGCTACTCCTCCTGAATGCCTTGTTGGATTTCGAGGAAACTTGGCAGGAAGCATCGGTAAGATGTCTAGTTGTGCATATTGCGCTTTTGTTCCAGTTTACTGATTTATGACGGAGTTATGGCACTTTGACATTTTTAATTTAAATTTATTGTCGGCGCTACTCCTCCTAAACGGCTTGTTGGATTTCTATAAAATTTGGCAGGAAGCCTCAGTATGATGTCTAGTTGTGCAAAGCAAGGTATATCATTGAAATTTTGAACAAGTTCGAAAACCAGCTATATCTAGTTAGTAACGACAGGTTATGGCCTTGATTTGTGAAAAATGCTATATTGTATTTTCCTTTGTTAAATCTGTAGTTACTTCATTTTTTATAGGGGCGTCCGTGGCCGAGTGGTTAACGTCTCTGACTTGAAATCACTTGCCCTCACCGCTGTAGGTTCGATCCCTCAGGGGCCTAGGAATCTTTATGTGAGGAAGCTATCCAGCTGGCTTGCGGAACGTCGGTGGTTCTACCCAGATGCCCGCCCGTGCACGAAAATTGCCCGGAGGGGCACCTGGGGTCTTCCTCCACCAATGGAAGCCGGAAAGTCGCCATATGACCTTAGCTGTTGGTGCGACAATAAAATCCAATTCAATTCATTTTTTAGCTCTACTGATCAGAGATCAGCAGAGCTTATGCCGTGGTGCGGCGTCCGTCGTCCGTCCGTCCGTCTGTCCGTCTGTCTGTCCGTAAACTTTTATTTGTAGCGACTTCACAGCTGAAACTACTGGATGGATATTCATGAAACTTTACAGAAATGTTGCCCATCAAGTCTAGTTGATCCTAGCAAAAATTCATGTTGATGTGAAATCCAAGATGGCCGCCACAGCTAAAAATAGAGTTTTAAAATACAAGTTTGTAGCGACTTCTTCTTGAAAACTATAAGTGATATTGATATGGGACTTTTTCTAAAATGATCAGCATGACATGATGTTGATCCTAGTCAAAAATCGTTTTGATTCAACGTTAAACATGGCTGCCAGCGGCCATCTTTGTTTACATAGAGTTATATAGTAAAAACTTGTAGCGACTTCACAGCTGAAACTACTTGGCGGATTGTCATGAAACTTTACAGGAATGTTGCTCTTGATGTCTAATTGATCCTAGAAAAATTTCAGGTCGGCCGGAAATTCAAGATGGCCGTCACAGCTAAAAATAGATTTTTAAAAAATAAGTTTGTAGCGACTACTTCTTGAAAACTATAAGTGATATTGATATGGGACTTTTTCTAAAATGATCAGCATTACATGATGTTGATCCTATTAAAAAATCGTTTTGATTCAACGTTAAACATGGCTGCCAGCGGCCATCTTTGTTTACATAGAGTTATATAGTAAAAACTTGTAGCGACTACTCCTCTGAAACTACTTGGCGGATTGTCATGAAACTTTACAGGAATGTTGCTCTTGATGTCTAATTGATCCTATCAAAATTTCAGGTCGGCCAGAAATTCAAGATGGCCGTCACAGCTTAAAATAGATTTTTAAAAAATAAGTTTGTAGCGACAACTTCTTGAAAACTATAAGTGATATTGATATGGGACTTTTTCTAAAATGATCAGCATGACATGATGTAGATCCTTGTGGAAAATTATTTTGATTCAACGTTAAACATGGCTGCCAGTGGCCATCTTTGGTTACATAGAGTTATATAGTAAAAACTTGTAGCGACTACTCCTCTGAAACTACTTGACGGATGTTCATGAAACTTCACAGGAATGTTGCTCTTGATATCTAGTTGATCCTAGAAAAATTTCAGGTCGGCCGGAAATTCAAGATGGCCTCCACAGCTAAAAATAGATTCAAAATAAATAAGTTTGTAGCGACTACTTCTTCAAAACAATAAGAGATATTGATATGGGACTTTTTCTAAAATGATCAGTATGACATGATGTTGGTCCTTGTCGAAAATCGTTTTGATTTGACCTTAAACATGGCTGCTTTGTTTACATAGAGTTATATAATGAAAACTTGTAGCGACTACTTCTTTGAAACTACCTGACGGATTTTCATGAAACTTCACAGGAATGTTGCTCTTAATGTCTTATTGATCTTAGCAAAATTTCAGGTCGGCCGTAAATTCAAGATGGCCGCCACAGTTAAAAATAGATTTTCAAAAAACAAGTCTGTAGCGACTACTTCCTGAAATCAAAATCAATCAGTAGAGCTTCAAGGTCATTGACCTCTTGTTTATATGATCTTTACCATATTTGTTTAGAATGTTAATATACCCTCCCCCTCAACCCCATCCCCCCCCCCCCCCCCCCCCCCTCATTTTTATGAAATTTCATTCATAGAAGAAAGTGGGACAAATTAAAAAATGCCCATGCCAGACTAGACACAGCAGACTTAATGCCCATGATTACCAGGTGAGCGATCTTAGGCCATCCTATCCCTGTTGTTTTTGCAATGTTTTAAAAAAACAACTACTGATGGGAATTTTATGTCGACAACCCTTGATATAAGAGCCGTTTTAGCCAGTAGAGCATCCACAGGCCCTCTTGCTTTTAATAGAATGGCATTTTGTTTTTAAACAAATGCACTTAAATGTCATCTCGGCAAACGGCAAACTCAATTGTTTTTAGTTACTAAAATGTTTACAAACTTTCATTTAAGCATCATTGACCTTTTTATTTTTAAGTCTAGCCCCCGTTAGGCGAGACATGTGAATCCACGGATTTCTTGTCTTGATTTAACCCACAACATGAAACTTCGTTCATGCTGGATAGATAGAGTTATATGTCAATGCAAAACAATAAGTATTACTCTCCTGGTAACAACTGAAGAGAAACAATATGTATTACTCTCCTGGTAACAACTGAAGAGAAACAATATGTATTACTCTCCTGGTAACAACTGAAGAGAAACAATAAGTATTACTCTCCTGGTAACAACTGAAGAGAAACAATAAGTATTACTCTCCTGGTAACAACTGAAGACAAACAATAAGTATTTCTCTCCTGGTAACAACTGAAGAGAATTTAATTGAATTGTGGTTTTAACAGGAATGAACATGCCAGGCTCATCCTCCATGTACATCGAGATAAAATATGGAGAACGAGCCTAGAACCTTCTCACCCTGAACTGCAGAGTTGCTGCAAATTCTATTGTAGACACTCCATTTTTGCTGGAGCCACGTTATAGTTTTTCTGCCACTGCTCTAGTGATATGAGCGAGATGGCACCTGAAACAATGCAGGGGTCATGATGAACAAAAAATTATAAAATGAACATGAATTTGAGGGGTTCTACCCCTCTGCCTTCCCCTCCAACGGGATCTGCAGTGGCCATATTCTTTGCCCCGTAACCAAATGGGGCCCCCGGAACCACAGGGGCAACTGAAGAGAAACAATGAGTATTACTCTCCTGGTAACAACTGAAGAGAAACAATAAATACTACTCTCCTGGTAACAACTGAAGAGAAACAAGAAATACTACTCTCCTGGTAACAACTGAAGAGAAACAATAAAAGCAGACAGAACTTAAATGAGCAAATTTGTTTGTTACTTCATAAATTTCTTTAGGTATCTAGTCCAGCAACGCTACCATTGTACTGAGATTGTATACCAAGTTTTCTAGGGCCCTTAACTTACCACGTTTCGATGTTCAGTAGATTTCATTCCCTGGGACTTCATTTTAATATTGTATTTTGTGCGCTAAAGTGATCTTACAAGCTAAAATTTGTTAACATCATACTTTAATCCCTTATTTTCAATGCAGAGAGCCAGTAGGGAAGTATTTTGTTCAGATCTGTACAACAACACCATGTATGTTGGGGGGAGTTGGCTCAGACGTTATCTTCGACTGTATTCAGAAAGAACTGGGTAAGCTGGATTTGGAGTGCTTGGGTTTCTATTTATTAACAAGTTAGATGTGCTGCAATTTTTAGCTCTACTGATCAGAGATCAGCAGAGCTTATGCCGTGGTGCGGCGTCTGTCCGTAAACTTTTATTTGTAGCGACTACTCCTCTGAAACTACTGAATGGATTTTCATGAAACTTTACAGAAATGTAGCCCATGAAGTCTAGTTGATCCTAGCAAAAATTCATGTTGTGAAATCCAAGATGGCCACCAAATCTAAAAATAGATTTTTAAAAAACAAGTTTGTAGCGACTACTTCTTGAAAACTCTAAGTGATATTGATATGGGACTTTTTCTAAAATGATCAGCATGACATGGTTATGGTCCTTGTCGAAAATTGTTTGATTCGACGTTAAACATGGCTGCCAGCGGCCATCTTTGTTTACATAGAGTTATTTAGTAAAAACTTGTAGCGACTGCTCCTCTGAAACTACTCGACGGATTTCCATGAAACTTCACAGGAATGTTGTTCTTGATGTCTAATTGATCCTAGCAAAAGTTCAGGTCGGCCGGAAATTCAAGATGGCCGCCACGGCTAAAAATAAATTTTCAAAATACAAGTTTGTAGCGACTACTCCTTGAAAACTTTAAAAGATATTGATATGCGTCTTTTCCTAAAATGATCAGTATGACATGATGTTGATCCTTGTCGAAAATTATTTTGATTCGACGTTAAATATGGCTGCAGCGGCCATCTTTGTTTACATAGAGTTATATAATGAAAACTTGTAGCGACTACTCCTCTGTAACTACTTGACGGATTTTCATGAAACTTCACAGGAATGTTGCTCTTGATGTCTAATTGATCCTAACAAAACTTCAGGTCGGCCGGAAATTCAAGATGGCCACCACGCCTAAAAATAGATTTTCAAAAAACAAGTTTATGGTGACTACTTCTTGAAAACTCTAAGTGATATTGATATGGGACTTTTTCTAAAATGATCAGCATGTCATGATGTTGGTCCTTGTCGAAAATCGTTTTGAATCAATGTTAAACATGGCTGTCATTGGCCATCTTTGTTTACATAAGAGTTATCTAGTAAAAACTTGTAGCGACTACTCCTCTGTAACTACTCGACGGATTTTCATGAAACTTTACAGGAATGTTGCTCTTGATGTCTAATTAATTGATGTCTAGCAAAATTTCAGGTCGGCCGGAAATTCAAGATGGCCGCCAAGGCTAAAAATAGATTTTCAAAATACAAGTTCGTAGCGACTACATCTTGAAAACTATAAGTGATATTGATATGGGACTTTTTCTAAAATGATCAGTATGACACGATGTTGATCCTTGTCAAAAATTATTTTGATTTGACATTAAACATGGCCGCCAGCGGCCATCTTTGTTTACATAGAGTTATATAATGAAAACTTGTAGCAACTACTCATATGAAACTACTTGATGGATTTTCATGAAACTTCACAGGAATGCTGATCTAGCTATCAAAAATCTATCAGTAGAGCTTCAAGTTCATTGACCTCTTGTTATAATAGGTTTGTATTAAAGTCCTTATTTGAACTGTAAAACACATTAAAATGCTTCAACTGTTAATATTAACATGATATTACATCAGGGTGTCTTGGAAGCTTGAATGTTATGCCTGCTCTTAATAAGGTTCCTCAACAGTTGCTCTGAAGTCAAGCATAATTCTCAGTCAAGCATGACATTTTCAAACATCAAAATGAATAATGTTTTTGACAGGAAATCAAATGCCTGCAAGTTGATAACCAATCTCAAAAATAAAGGCCTTATTGACCCACTCCCTACAAATGCTCAAATGGGCCAGTTATGTTAGGAATTGGATGAAACAGATAAATAAAACATTATATCGTTAGCAGGCATTTCAAATCACGCACAAAATGCTATTTTAATATACCTTGACCATCTTTTTGTTGCGATAGAGTGCAGTGGACACAAAAACTGCATTTTCAAGTGTGGTGGTTTGGACCCATCACCCGTCGCCATGTTTGCTGCTTTCTTACCAATATTTAATATCCCTCTGACATTGACCTTTGACTCACTCTGAAATGACTCGAAAAACTCCATTGTGACTGACGTAGTGACCAAGATGACCTTTTATTTTGTTGACCTAGTGACCTGAAAATCAATAGTGGTTATCTACTTGTCATAACCAACAATCGTTCTAAGTTTGAGGACCCTATGTCCAACCGTTCTTTAGTTATTGATCGTCAAGGTCGTGGTGACCTTGACCTTTGACCATAGGGGTCATCTACTTGTCATGACCAACCATCGTTCCAAGTTTGAGGACCCTAGGTCCAACCGTTCTCTAGTTATTGATCGGACATCATTTTGATAGTCAAGGTCATCTTGACCTTTGACCTAGTGACCCCTCTACTTGTCATGACCAACCATCCTTCCAAGTTTGAGGACCCAAGGTCCAACCGTTCTGTAGTTATTGATCGGACATCGTTTTGATAGTCAAGGTCACCGCGACCTTGACCTTTGACCTAGTGACCCCTCTACTTGTCATGACAACCATCGTTCCAAGTTTGAGGACCCTAGGTGCAACCATTCTGTAGTTATTGATCGGACATCGTTTTGATAGTCAATGTCACCACGACCTTGACCTTTGATCTAGTGAGCCCAAAATCAATAGGGGTCATCTACTTGTCATGACCAACCATCCTTCCAAGTTTGAGGACCCTAGGTCCAACCATTCTCTAGTTATTGATCGGACATCGTTTGTGACACAGACAGACCTACAGCCTTGACCTTTGACCTAGTGACCCCAAAATCAATAGGGGTCATCTACTTGTCATGACCAACCATCCTTCCAAGTTTGAGGACCCTAGGTCCAACCATTCTCTAGTTATTGATCGGACATCGTTTGTGACACAGACAGAGAAAGAAACAGACAGAAAGCACAAAATCAATATGGCTCCCCTACCACACTTTGTGTGGGGGAGCCATAATTGTATAACTGGATTGCCTTGCCAATCCAGGCTTACAGTTTGGCGATTTCCATCTGTCTCTCCGTTCGTCATTTGGTTAAAGTTTTTGTTCTTCCTCATTTCTCAAAAACAAATTGTCGGAAAGCTTTGAAACTCGGCACACATGTTCATTATCATTACACAATGTTATATGACAAGAACCGTAAATGTTATGTATTTTTCCTGAGTTATCCCCTTTTTTCACTTAGATTTTTGGTGAAAATGTTGAATGTTCAGAATCATGTTCGTTGTCTGTGTTACAAGCACCATAGCTCAGTCATGTTGTTTTTTTACAACATTATACCCCTTTTCATCTTAGATTTTTGTGGTAAAAGTTAGCAATACAGCATTCGCAACAGCACTATTGGTGCTTCTTGTTTTAAAACAAATATTATAGTAGATGCAAACATCTGAGAACTGACCAGGCTGCTTTGTTATGTAGGTATACATGCTGGGGAAACAACAAAAGATGGTAAATTTACCTTGGCGGAGGTAGAATGTCTGGGTGCATGTGTGAACGCACCAATGGTGCAGATCAATGATAACTACTATGTAAGTATAGATCTGTAATGTAGGTACATCTCTGTGCTGTTATAGCGGCCACCTAGCATTCGGTAGGTTGTGAGTTCAATCACTGGTTGGGTCATACCAAAGACTTTATACAAATGTTTTCCTAGCAGCTTCCTCGAATATACATTCATACCATACCCGTAACCAGAACGACGACCATAACCATACCATACTGCACTTTTTGGATATTGGCTTATTTATGGCAGCTGATTTTCAAATGTTTCAAAATAATATTGTGTAGAAATCAAGATTGCTGAATACATATGTAATATATTATGGTTTGAACAAATTTGAACGAACATCTCTGACACTTTACACCCCATTACAAGATCATTTAGATGTGCATTTATGGTATAGTTCATAGAGCAGTAATGTTTCTCTGTGATTTCCAGGAAGACCTGACTGTAGATGATATGACAAGGATTCTAAATGACTTAAAGGCAGACAGAATTCCTAAACCAGGACCGCAGTAAGTATTGCATCTTAAACCAGGACCGCAGAAAGTATTGCATCTTAAACCAGGACCGCAGTAAGTATTGCATCTTAAACCAGGACCGCAGTAAGTTTTGCATCTTAAACCAGGACCGCAGTAAGTATTGCATCTTAAACCAGGACCGCAGTAAGTATTGCATCTTAAACCAGGACCGCAGTAAGTATTGCATCTTAAACCAGGACCGCAGTAAGTATTGCATCTTAAACCAGGACTGCAGTAAGTATTGCATCCTAAACCAGGACCACAGTAAGTATTGCATCTTAAACCAGAACCGCAGTAAGTATTGCATCTTAAACCAGAACCGCAGTAAGTATTGCATCTTAAACCAGGACCGCAGTAAGTATTGCATCTTAAACCAGGACCGCAGTAAGTATTGCATCTTAAACCAGAACCGCAGTAAGTATTGCATCTTAAACCAGGACCGCAGTAAGTGTTGCATCTTAAACCAGAACCGCAGTAAGTATTGCATCTTAAACCAGGACCGCAGTAAGTATTGCATCTTAAACCAGAACCGCAGTAAGTATTGCATCTTAAACCAGGACCGCAGTAAGTATTGCATCTTAAACCAGGACCGCAGTCAGTAAGTATTGCATCTTAAACCAGAACCGCAGTAAGTATTGCATCTTAAACCAGAACCGCAGTAAGTATTGCATCTTAAACCAGAACCGCAGTAAGTATTGCATCTTAAACCAGAGCCGCAGTAAGTATTGCATCTTAAACCAGGACCGCAGTAAGTATTGCATCTTAAACCAGGACCGCAGTAAGTATTGCATCTTAAACCAGAACCGCAGTAAGTATTGCATCTTAAACCAGGACTGCAGTAATTATTGCATCTTAAACCAGGACCACAGTAAGTATTGCATCTCATGTTCTCCTCATCATTGGAAGGCGTGTATGGGGAAAATTTAACAATTTCATTTTAAAGTTACAACTACCAAAATAATGCTGCTGAAATTATGTCTGGTATTTTTATATGACATGCTGGTTTCTGGAACCTGAAAATCTGACTAAAATGACCACTGGAGAACATTAATATTTATACAGCATATTTACTGTAGCGATATATGTTACATTGTATATCGATATTCATGTAGCCCCAGTCTCAGCGTTCCAACAAGTAATGATAATTGGCTACACATATCAAACAGTCTGAAACTAGAATTATTTTATATTTAGAGTTTTGTGATTCTTGATTTCAAAAAACTCATTTAAAATACTCAGTGTAGAGTAGAAACTATCAGTTCTAAGAACTGATTGAGTCTCCACTATTGGTAAATTAAACCAATCAGAATGCTTGATGCATATTAAAAATTAATTGCTTCTATCATGCAATCACTTCGTGGTATTATGGCATCACTTTGTGGTATTATGACATCACTTCTATTGTGATGCAACATCTTTTCACTCCACCAGTTCTGAGGACAAATTGCGTGAATACATCACTGTAAAAACTAGAACTATCACTGAACGTGATAAATACCCCCTGCAAACATTTTTTTAGTAAGATCAAGGGCAATAACTCTGCATGGGATTGACTGAGCCACACCAAAATTGTGTCACGTACATGTACACTTCATGTTTATCATGTACACAAAGTTTCAATTCAATATCTTCCAAATTGTAAAAGAAGTTCACGACACAAGATTGCATATGCTAAATAAAGCAATGTTTACTACGTGTAAGGGCAATGGTATTGACTGAGCCGCACCAAAATTGTGTCATGCACATCTACACTTCATGATGATCACATACACAAAGTTTCAATTCAATATCTTAATAACTGTTGAAGTAGTTCACTCCACAGTATTGCATATGCTGAAAAGAGCAATTTTGACTAAATGCAAGGGCAATAACTCTGCATGGAATTGAGTGAGCCACACCAAAATTGTGTCACGCACATCTACACTTCATATTGATCATGTATACAAAGTTTCAATTCCATATCTTGAAAACGGTAGCAGTAGTTCGCTCCACAAGATTCAACAGACCAACAGACCGCCCGCCGCAGCGACTCCGATATATCCCCTCTCAAACTTTGTTTGCAGGAGTATACAGAGATTTAGACTGTATCTCTCAGTGAGTACCGCGTTTCTTGAAACCAAGGATCACACAATTCTAAATAAAATATTTCTAAAATCAGACTGTTTTCAGTGGAATAATGTATATTTAACAGAATGAAATAAACTTTACAAACTTCTAAAAAACCACACTATTATGATCATATACCATTTAATTTCCATTCTGTCACGTTTTTAATTGGATTGCCTCCATTTGTTTGCTTCTGTTGAGTGGTGGTGAATTTTTAATTACTACTGGAGCATTTGGCGGCGATGACTTACCGAGATTACATATACACCATTAAATTAAATGCATCATTGTGGAAGGACCCATTAATTTCCTTTTTCGTTCAAAAAAAAACCCACAGCTCCTTGATGGCTTATGAAAGACAAAAGGTTCACCGGAGGGGACTACAGGTTTACCCCCCATCTGTCCGTCTGTCATTCTGTCCATCCACAATAACTGGAGCCTGTATTTGGATGAAAACTGTTTGATGATGTACATATTTTTCTTCTTTTTTTATTTGGTCCAAAATGTGGTTGCCATGGCAACAAAATGAAGAAAACAACGCACAATCAGGATCCTGCAATTTTGTGAAAATTATTTGAGATCTCGAAACAAAATTTGATGTGAGCATCCATTGCAATATGCAGATGATGCACGTCTTTTACTTTATTTTTATTTGTTAAAAAATGTGGTTGCCATGGCAGCAACATTATTTTTAGTTCGACTTATAATAATAATAATAATAATAATAATAAATGCTTTATTTAATGATGGTAACTCAATCAATTTACAAATTGTTCTCCCTTGAGGCCATCAAATGAAGAAACATGTAACACACACACATGGTTATATACATACAATATTATACAATTCTGAAGAGTTTACTGTTGTAAAATCAAAAGTCCCTATATATAAATCTTTTAAAGTTATTTTAAAGTACTTAACCAAATGCAAGCAAATTAAAATTAACTAGTATTACCTAAAAGATAGGAATAATATTTCTTTTTAAATTCTTTGATATGTTTGGCTTGTCGCATTGGAGGTGCGATCGAGTTCCATATGACAGCACCAGAATAACGAATACTTTGTTTGTATATACTTAGCCTATGTTTCGGGACGATTAGATCACCATTTGAACAAGTCCTTAATTTATAAGAGGAATGAACCTTTTGAAACAAAGATGTAAGATAGTCTGGAGCAAGATTATTGACGCATTTGTAAACCTGCACTGCTTTATGAAATTGTATTCGATCATGGATATTTAACCATTTAAGCTCTTTAAATAAGGGTTTTGAAGATGCATCATATGGCTTATTAAGGATGATCCGAGCAGCTCTCTTTTGGATTTTTTGGATTCTATTATTATCAGAGATCAGCAGAGCTTATGCCGTGGTGCGTCCGTCGTCCGTCCGTCTGTCCGTAAACTTTTATTTGTAGCGACAACTCCTCTGAAACTACTGGATGGATATTCATGAAACTTTACAGAAATGTTGCCCATCAAGTCTAGTTGATCCTAGCAAAAATTCATGTTGATGTGAAATCCAAGATGGCCACCAAAGCTAAAAATAGAGTTTTAAAATACAAGTTTGTAGCGACTACTTCTTGAAAACTATAAGTGATATTGATATGGGACTTTTTCTAAAATGATCAGCATGACATGATGTTGATCCTTGTCAAAAATCGTTTTGATTCAACGTTAAACATGGCTGCCAGCGGCCATTTTTGTTTACATAGAGTTATATAGTAAAAATTTGTAGCGACTACTGCTCTGAAACTACTTGGCGGATTGTCATGAAACTTTACAGGAAAGTTGCTCTTGATGTCTAATTGATCCTAGAAAAATTTCAGGTCGGCCGGAAATTCAAGATGGCTGTCACAGCTAAAAATAGATTTTAAATAAATAAGTTTGTAGCGACTACTTCTTCAAAACAATAAGAGATATTGATATGGGACTTTTTCTAAAATGATCAGTATGACATGATGTTGGTCCTTGTCGAAAATCGTTTTGATTTGACGTTAAACATGGCTGCCAGCGGCCATCTTTGTTTACATAAGAGTTATATAATGAAAACTTGTAGCGACTACTCCTCTGAAACTACTTGACGGATTTTCATGAAACTTCACAGGAATGTTGCTCTTAATGTCTAATTGATCCTAGCAAAATTTCAGGTCGGCCGGAAATTCAAGATGTCCGCCACGGTTAAAAATAGATTTTCAAAAAACAAGTCTGTAGCGACTACTTCCTGAAATCAAAATTAATCAGTAGAGCTTCAAGGTCATTGACCTCTTGTTTGTATGCGAAATTTGAATCCTGCAATTGCATTAAAACTGTTTGAGATATTCAAACAAAGTTTGATGCGTGCATCCATTGCAATATGCAGATGACACGCGTCTTTTTCTTGCAGCATTTATTCAAAAACTTCTTTCAATTCTTTTTATGTATTTTTTTATAAAATTGTGTGAGTTATGGGGCAATGAGGAAATAATGCACATACTTGTGTTGTCATTTAGCAAAAAAATCTTGATTTAGCAGAAATTGGTTGTCATGGCTGTGCACTGAGAATACTGATGTAATATTACTTAGGTTAATGGGTGTTAATAAGAGGAACCAGTACATATAGCAATACCAGAGTATCTTGTAGAGGAACCAGTACATATAGCAATACCAGAGTATCTTGTAGAGGACCAGTACATTAGCAATACCAGAGTATCTTGTAGAGGACCAGTACATTAGCAATACCAGAGTATCTTGTAGAGGAACCAGTACATATAGCAATACCAGAGTATCTTGTAGAGGAACCAGTACATTAGCAATACCAGAGTATCTTGTAGAGGACCAGTACATTAGCAATACCAGAGTATCTTGTAGAGGAACCAGTACATATAGCAATACCAGAGTATCTTGTAGAGGAACAAGTACATTAGCAATACCAGAGTATCTTGTAGAGGACCAGTCCATATAGCAATACCAGAGTATCTTGTAGAGGAACCAGTACATATAGCAATACCAGAGTATCTTGTAGAGGACCAGTACATTAGCAATACCAGAGTATCTTGTAGAGGACCAGTCCATATAGCAATACCAGAGTATCTTGTAGAGGACCAGTCCATATAGCAATACCAGAGTATCTTGTAGAGGAACCAGTACATATAGCAATACCAGAGTATCTTGTAGAGGAACCAGTACATTAGCAATACCAGAGTATCTTGTAGAGGAACCAGTACATTAGCAATACCAGAGTATCTTGTAGAGGACCAGTACATTAGCAATACCAGAGTATCTTGTAGAGGACCAGTACATTAGCAATACCAGAGTATCTTGTAGAGGACCAGTACATTAGCAATACCAGAGTATCTTGTAGAGGAACCAGTACATATAGCAATACCAGAGTATCTTGTAGAGGAACAAGTACATTAGCAATACCAGAGTATCTTGTAGAGGACCAGTCCATATAGCAATACCAGAGTATCTTGTAGAGGAACCAGTACATATAGCAATACCAGAGTATCTTGTAGAGGACCAGTACATTAGCAATACCAGAGTATCTTGTAGAGGAACCAGTACATATAGCAATACCAGAGTATCTTGTAGAGGACCAGTACATTAGCAATACCAGAGTATCTTGTAGAGGAACCAGTACATATAGCAATACCAGAGTATCTTGTAGAGGAACCAGTACATTAGCAATACCAGAGTATCTTGTAGAGGACCAGTACATTAGCAATACCAGAGTATCTTGTAGAGGAACCAGTACATATAGCAATACCAGAGTATCTTGTAGAGGAACCAGTACATTAGCAATACCAGAGTATCTTGTAGAGGACCAGTACATATAGCAATACCAGAGTATCTTGTAGAGGACCAGTACATTAGCAATACCAGAGTATCTTGTAGAGGAACCAGTACATTAGCAATACCAGAGTATCTTGTAGAGGACCAGTACATTAGCAATACCAGAGTATCTTGTAGAGGAACCAGTACATATAGCAATACCAGAGTATCTTGGAACCAGTACATATAGCAATACCAGAGTATCTTGTAGAGGAACCAGTACATATAGCAATACCAGAGTATCTTGTAGAGGAACCAGTGCATATAGCAATACCAGAGTATCTTGTAGAGGAACCAGTGCATATAGCAATACCAGAGTATCTTGTAGAGGAACCAGTACATATAGCAATACCAGAGTATCTTGTAGAGGAACCAGTACATATAGCAATACCAGAGTATCTTGTAGAGGAACCAGTACATATAGCAATACCAGAGTATCTTGTAGAGGAACCAGTACATATAGCAATACCAGAGTATCTTGTAGAGGAACCAGTGCATATAGCAATACCAGAGTATCTTGTAGAGGAACCAGTACATATAGCAATACCAGAGTATCTTGTTCTATCAAAAAATACTTTGTAATTTCCTTTCTAATAATGGGAGGAATTTGATGCCAGCTATACGATAATGTGGTTAACGAGCATATTACGCCGATAATTCACTCACAATACATCATGAAATGTCATCTTCGTTGATGTATATTGTATATTCATGAACTGTTGTGTTATTCATGGACTGTTGTATAAATACTCATGAAATACTAATAATAATGTGTGTATGGCATATAGTTTGTTATACCGGTAAAGTATTCAGGTAACTTTTACAGACAAAATAGCCACACAAGCCTAAAATAAATTGTTACACAAGCATTGCAATTCTTGTTAAATGGTTATAGTAAGCAAGATATAAGAAATTATTGATTTTCTGATGTAAATATGACATTGATTTCGTCTATTGCAGGAGTGGAGAGAACCACAGATTTTCTTGTGAACCTAAAGGTGGTCTTACTTGTTTGGACACTCCACCACGTGGTCCTGGATTTAAAGTGCGAGCAGATTTATAGCACCGACAACATTGACTATTATTTAAATATTAAAATGTGTTATACATTATACTTGAGAAACTATTGTTTAGTTTTGGCAGGTGTGTAATTAAAGAAAAACATGTAAAAGTTTACAGTAGTATTTACTCTTTTTCCTTCCAACAGCGACCTAAATATAACACAATCATCAAAAACCTATAATAACAACCTGTGCATGTGCATAGTAGCCTAAACCGTCTCCCTCCCAATACTGTTGCTGGCTGTAATAATTATCTCATGTGTCCCACTTTTATACGGAGCATAACTTCAAAACTACTGATGGGACTATAATCAAACATCACACAATGAAAGTGCAGAGTGCAAGAACCGTAACTCTGTCTTCATTTAAATTGGAGTTATTGCCCTTTGTAGTGTTATACTTCGAATTTTTATCCGGAGCACAACTTCAAATCTACTTCTGGGTCTGTAATGAAACCGCACAATGATAGGAGGGCAATGAGAGGTAATGCAGAGTGCAAGAACAGTAACTGTCCTGAATGGATTAGAGTTGTTGCTCTTTTGTAATATTAAACTTAGAATTTTTGTTCAGAGCATAACTTCAAAACTACTTATGGGGACTGCAATTAAACTTCACACAATGATAGCGGGCAATGAAAGGAAGTGCAGAATGCAACTTCACACAATGATAGCGGGCAATAAAAGGAAGTGCAGAATGCAACTTCACACAATGATAGCGGGCAATGAAAGGAAGTGCAGAATGCAATTTCACCCAATGATAGCGGGCAATAAAAGGAAGTGCAGAATGCAACTTCACACAATGATAGCGGGCAATGAAAGGAAGTGCAGAATGCAACTTCACACAATGATAGCGGGCAATAAAAGGAAGTGCAGAATGCAACTTCACACAATGATAGCGGGCAATAAAAGGAAGTGCACACAATGATAGCGGGCAATGAAAGGAAGTGCAGAATGCAACTTCACACAATGATAGCCGGCAATAAAAGGAAGTGCAGAATGCAACTTCACACAATGATAGCGGGCAATAAAAGGAAGTGCAGAATGCAACTTCACACAATGATAGCGGGCAATGAAAGGAAGTGCAGAATGCAATTTCACACAATGATAGCGGGCAATGAAAGGAAGTGCAGAATGCAATTTCACCCAATGATAGCGGGCAATAAAAGGAAGTGCAGAATGCAACTTCACACAATGATAGCGGGCAATGAAAGGAAGTGCAGAATGCAACTTCACACAATGATAGCGGGCAATAAAAGGAAGTGCAGAATGCAACTTCACACAATGATAGCGGGCAATAAAAGGAAGTGCACACAATGATAGCGGGCAATGAAAGGAAGTGCAGAATGCAACTTTACACAATGATAGCGGGCAATAAAAGGAAGTGCAGAATGCAACTTCACACAATGATAGCGGGCAATAAAAGGAAGTGCAGAATGCAACTTCACAAAATGATAGCGGGCAATAAAAGGAAGTGCAGAATGCAACTTCACACAATGATAGCGGGCAATAAAAGGAAGTGCAAAATGCAACATCACACAATGATAGCGGGCAATAAAAATTAGTGCAAAATGCAAGAACTATAACTCTGTCTTCATAACTCAACAATAACTCATGGTACTAAACTTCACACAATGATATAAAAGGGTAATGAGAGAAAGTGCAGAGATCTACTCATTCAAATTGGAGCTATTACCCTTTGTAATTTTATACTTGTAATTCTTGTCAGGAGCATAAGTCAAAAACTACTAATAAAACTGCAAATTGAATACTGCTGGATGATACAAGGCCATATGATAAGTTGAAGATACATTTTGGGAAGCATCCATCGGTTGTACCGATTTTCTTGTTTATCTGACTTCTGTTACTGCAAATTACAAAGGGTAATAGCTCTAATTTGAATGAAGATTTGTTACTGCAAGTGTCTTGAATGAGCGATTCAAGGCCATTTGAAGAAATGGTTAAAAAATAAAGCAACACTGTTACATAATATTTTAATTGTATTTCCCACATTTGATCATAAACATGTATTGAGGGCATTAGACACAGGGTGTGCATAGTAACAATTTATATAAATATAAAGTGACAAAGACAATTATGCATATACATGACAAATACAGCAATATGGTGTAATGTGCACCCATAGAGGAAAACAAATTGGGTGCAACAAAGGTTATCAATGAAGTATATGCAACAGGTGACTGCATTAAAACATGGACAGTAGAGATCTGTAGGAGGGACCTATCAGATTCTTCTCTTATTCTTGTTCTCTGTTTTTGGACAAACCATCGAGCATCTACACTGGAATTACGTACACAACATGGAATTCAACGTTTTCACCCAACAGGACGTATGCTTGCAATAGCTGTTACTGTTGAGCCTATAGATGTTATCAGATTTTAATTCCTAATATATAACAAAGGGTTTTCCACGGAACACTTATGTCGCTTGCTGTGAGCTTATTTCAGCAAGTACATAAATTATTTATATTATACTATTGCTCTTTTTTTTTTTACATCTTATGCAGATGTTTCTCCACTGATATATGATTGAACTATTATAAAATGTATGCTTGAATAATGACTGCTGCATATAAGCTTAACTTATAATTGTGTCGGGTATTACCCAACTTCATATCCACTTGTGCCATTTATTGACCAAGATAACTTTAAATTGTTTGTTTTATGACCCACTACTCCGTTATGGAGGAGACCCAACGGCTCCCACAATACATTTTGCATAAAAACATGTTTACATATTAAACAGTGAGACAACTAATTACATCCATGATAATTACAATAAATAAGCAGTGACATTAAATGACAAACTACACAGTTCTGAACTTGTTTTCATGATCATTTTTATATTCACAAATCAGTGGAAAATGTTTAATAAACACATACAAACATAATATTAATGGTATAGTTTTAAGTGAATAAACTGAAAATTTATTTCACTAGAAAAACAGACCAAAGTGTAGTTTTTTTCTGTCTGAATAAAACACACCCAAAAAAATCGACAAAACAGCTGCACTTAAAATTAAACAAACAACTGTCCCATGATGAAGAAAATTTGAAGTTTGATTTTGTTAGTAACCATCCCACCAAAGAAAGGGGTGGGTAAGCCTGTGAATATTACAGTAACCTTGACTGGAGGCAGCAATTCAGAAAGAATAAACATTTAATACAAATACAGTTTACTTAATTTCAGAAAGTGACAGTTCACACACTGGTTACACAAGTGCTCCTACCACATTTAATTTACGCAATCTGGGCTTCAAATGAGAATTAACTCTAGTTGATTCCCTCCACTTTAAGTGTTGTAGAACGATGTCATTTAATCATTTAAACCATACATGGGAACACAGGAATCATACACAGAATAGGTAAAAACAAATACGGCCATTGAATATTAAAGACGGTTTCTAATCTTTAAAAATAATTATTTGTTTTGTCTTTGCTAACCGATGATGCCATTATGGTTGGTATGATAATTTACTGATTGTTCTAAGTAAAAGATTCCAGTTCATGAAATACTTGGGTTATGTACATTAAAAAATATGGTTCATGCATAATATATGTGGAATGTACATAACTGCATACAGTAGGTGCAGATATACACAAAGAGTTGCATGACAACTAATGATTTGAATTGAAGACGAAACTAGATCCTGTGATGAGTTTGGACTTGATGTGAACTATATAGGGAGAAACAAACGAGTAAATACAAGAGCAGAAGTTCAAACATCCAACCAACCTTCCACATTACTCCCCCACCTGTGAAACCAGAGAGGACTACTGGATTGAAACTGTCCCTCTATCCCCATGAATTTTCCTTCTTTGTCCATAATGTTTGAACCAGTGGGCGGAGTTTGGCGATATTAATCATAAAGGTTAATGCCAACATGATGTGTAACAAACAACTCCCAGGACCATGTCATCAAGTTCAACATGTTCTATTTTGTGTCCGCTCTGTAACTTTTAAACTTGTAGATGAATTTTGATGACTTACAGAAAGGTAAAGTGTCACTTCCTCATGGCTACTTGTTGTGAATAACTCCCAAGGTCACACTTTCCAGTGCCAAAATGCAACTTTATTGGATCTCAATTAACCAAAGCCTGAAATGGACTTGTATAACAATATAAAACAAAAGTAATTAAAAAATGGTTTAAATGAAATATTAAAAAACATCCAGTAAACCATTCTCAACAAAAAACTCCTGCATTTGATAAGTTGTTCCATCTGTGACTCGGCATACATGTATTACATTTTAAGACCATTTAGACAGCAGCTTTATATCTATTTTTAGAGCCTCTTAATTTAAAAATTATGAAATATATGATTAAACGGGCAAATGCTTTTTAATAGATAAAATTCTGGCTTATACGATTAAAAAATATTAAAATAAATTATTTGATTTTAAACCTACTTTTAATTTTTAAAAATTACTTGAACATTACTGTTGAAGGGTATTCAATCAATGCACGTTTTATTTCAACAAATATTGGAGATAGTATTAATGTCCCTGTTGGATTCCAATTCTCTAGGCTTCTCTACTCACTGACGAGTAGGGATCAATTAAACCAGTCCGAATCTTAACCAGTCGAAACAATCAACAGAAGCTTGCCTCTAAATGATGAAATGGTAAATTTAAAGGGGGTTATATGCTCATCAAGCTTTGGGACTTAAAAAAAAGCTGTGAAATGATCAATTTAAAACTGAAAATGGTTCCAAGATATAGATGGAATATTAACAATTCTTATAATACAGCGCAATAATTAAGAATTATAAATAACATCGTCTTACTAGTCCATAGAGCAATCCCCAAGTTATATGGAGCAAATACGTGATATCTACACATGACGCTGTTCCACCTGCATGAACATGGCCAACCCATGAGTACTGTTACACCTGCATGAACATGGCCACCCATGAGTACTGTTACACCTGCATGAACATAGCCAACCCATGTGTACTGTTACACCTGCATGAACATAGCCAACCCATGTGTACTGTTACACCTGCATGAATATGGCCAACCCGTGAGTACTGTTACACCTGCATGAACATGGACCTGCATGAACATGGCCAACCCATGAGTACTGTTACACCTGCATGAACATGGCCAACCCACGAGTTCTGTTATATCTGGGAACCTCGCGAGGACTGTTACACCTGCATGATCGTGGCCAACACATAAGTACGGTTACACCTGCATGAACATGGGCAATCTGTGAGAACTGTTACACCTGCAAGAACATGGCCAACCCAGGAGTACTGTTACACCTGCATGAACATGGCCAACCCAGGAATACTGTTACACCTGCATGAACTAGGCCAACCCATGTGTACTGTTCCACCTGCATGAACATGGCCAACCCATGTGTACTGTTCCACCTGCATGAACATGGACAACCCATGTGTACTGTTCCACCTGCATGAACATGGCCAACCCATGTGTACTGTTCCACCTGCATGAACATGGCCAACCCATGTGTACTGTTCCACCTGCATGAACATGGCCAACTAATTATAACGATCCCTCTCATAATCTGCTTACAAACTCGAGTTCCCAAAATAACTGGGAAACTCATTGATTAATTGTGTGCAAGTTAATTTAAAATTGAATCCCATTATAAATACCTGCACCCATTATGGCCAAACAAACCTGAGTATCAGACTCCATTATATACATACGTAGAATCTGGGATTTCCACATCTATAAATATAATCTTTAACATTTGCAAGTACAGTCTGATTCTTACTTCTATTGAAAGTATTACTGCCACTCCCAACTTCGGCATTTTCACCATTTTGAAATACCACCTATTATTTGTGTGATTAATACCAGAATGGTCTTGATTGCAGAATATCACACGCACACACGCAGTTTATAACTGCATTCAGTCATTCCAGTAATGGAAGCATTAAAATGCACAGTCCTCTATAGTTTACTTGCAAACATATGACAACCTCCTGTCAAATTCACGTTATTGAGATCAGTTGAAAACAAAGCACTTATCCTCTCACTTCACACTGACGGCACCTTGTATCCATACATTAAGCCACCGGTATGGAACTTTTTTACTCTGGGACGTTTTCGTTTGGGTTTTGACCTTCCCTTGTAATACTGGTTCAGTAAAAACAAGACGACAAGTGCCATGCCCAGGAATGCCAGTGCTGGAAACACAGTTGAGCTATCAACATCCTGATTATAAGCACCTTCAGCAACCTTCTGATCGAGAATGGTGCCCCGCAAGTCCTTAATGCCACTCTCCGAGTCCTCAATAAGGTCCTCCTTGTGTCCCACCCCCAGGACATTATGTGGTGCCTCAAATCCGTTGATGGACAACAGCTTCTGGGGTTGGTATAGATTGCTGAAGAATGACACAAGAACAGTACAACAGTTTAACATGTAAATACAAAGTTTCTATTTTATCTACAGATTTTCACACTTGTTCCATGTTTTCTAATTTCTCATGTTAGAGAGGACAGGTGTTGGGGGAAGGTGAGGTCAGTGGTGTGTTGGGATGGAAATGATATGAACAAGACAGAATTTCGTAACTTTAATTAAATCGCACTGAAAATGATTATACCATGAATATTTTCATATATATATCATTATTAAATTGAAAAGTTACATAATTATTCCATATATTATATAAGAAAAGAATGTATTTTATTTCTGGAAACAATTCATTTTTAAACAGTAATTCCTGATGGCATACCGGTACTCTGATAAAAGTATTTATAGGAATTTAAGTTTAAGTGCTGGCAATTTACAATTGGTCAAAGTCAGAAAAAATACAGATCTGTTTGTTTGGTGTTTAACATCGTTTTTCAGCACATTTTAGGCTGTAGGAGGGTCGATTTTTCGTGTTGGAGGGGCAACACCCACTAATTCCTGAGTAGAACCACTACTGTATACCTCCCGCCATCCGTATGAATCAACACGTTCTCAAAAGTCGAGCTCTCATTGAGATTTGAACCTGCCATCTGACTCCGACCGGTCACCACTCATTGACCCATCACACACTGACCAATGAGTGGTTGGAGACAATCCTATTGGAAGCTGAGTAGTATACACTACCAATTTTGCCACATATAAGTACCATGATTCTTATATGATACCTATTTTATGATACTTATATAAAAAGAGCAGTATACAATTCTGAGAATTATATGAAGTTAGCAAATATCTTTTTCATGAAAATGTCTGTGTTCTAAAAATAATTGATTCTCATATGAAACTGATATGAAACTCCTATTATATAAGAATAACATGATTATCATACGAGAAAACATGCATATGATTGTTATATATGGCAAAACTGTCTATGTAAGAGACAATCTTTAGTGGTTGACAAGAATCTTATTTGGAAGTTGAGGTGGTCATGGTCACTTATGGTGACCTTCTTTTGGTACGAATTACGTGGTAGATGACATCTAGATAAATCAGTTGAAGTTTTAATCTAGGGTACTGACAAGCTTGGGACTATATGCCCTCATCACTATCCCGGTTGGGCATAAAAGGTACAAATGTAAACTTACGATGGTGCCGAAATGTTCAGTGGATAAGGTTTGGCCCAATTCAGGCTTGGACATGCTGGCAAGGGTCGTGACCTTGGTGTGCCCATGTGACCTTCTATCACCTTGGAGTATCGATGTAGATGATTTCCTACATGAAAATAAACATTTTTTATTTGAACATATCGTTGAAATACAAGTAACATTACAATACAGCAAATGTGTCAGACATGTTCCTATAAAGAAGCAAACTATTTGTTCTGTAATAGCTTGTTTGACTCAAACTCGTTGGGACTGGAAAGAATTGTTAAGGGAGATTGATAGATAGGGTCATCTGTAGGGACTACATTGAGTAGCTTTAAACTAGTAGTAGGAACGTTTCAGTCGGCGTATAAAGCGACTGGCTGTTTACCAGAGTATGCTTGAACAAAAGTTTACCTGTTTCTATTTCATGTTTTTATTACAAAATCTGACACGGATTTCCAAAGAGCAGACTGGTTTACTGAATGTCGTATTCACTGGTACGATGCAGGTAACCGATATAACTCAAATACAAAATTGTAATGATTGTTTAATTTCAATCTATTGACTATTTAAATTGATTCATAACAGTTTGTTTAATTTGTATAGTTTGCTATTGATTACTTGTTAAATATGAGTCTGTTTTGTGAACACAAGAAACATAGGGGTGGGCAAGTATATTGAAACTAGAGTAAATAATGCAGAAGCAGTCTTACATGCAGCTTATTTTTAGCCAATCAGATTAGAATCATATTGGCAAGGTGTGAAAATAATATCCACTTCAAAGGTAAGTAGCAGGTTTGTTTATTCCTAATTTGCTGTGCCAGTAAAAGGTGTGAAATACACAGAAAAAGCGACCAAAGTGGCCTGCGGCACAGTGGACAACAGTACTTTACTAATCCTTGTGTTGGAACTTATATATAACTGCTACAAACTCCAAACCTCTTTTTAGAGTCATTTCAATCATGGCTAACCATTTGCCGGATGGGATTTTCAAATTAAGGTTTCAGAATTATTTTTTATTGTAATCATTGTGAAACTGAACCATAACTCTCACCTTCCATTCTTTCAGGTAGTACTGGTGTTGGTGGAAGAGTTACCTGCTCTTGGTTTGAGAATGCAGCCACTGTTGTATTATGGGAAGTAAACTCCAGCAGAGCACTCAACATCCAGAAACAATCTGTAAAACATGGCACACATTTTGAAGTCATAGAAATGTAACATGATAGACATCTCCTAGAAATATACATGAAAATTATACAATAATAGACAATACCACATGTTATGGAGTAAATCAACATGTGACAGGGTAGACACCTTATACGACTGTTAACATTACTGGACATGTTACAAGATAGACAGCACAGGATAAAAAACTCACAGAAATGTAAGAGGAAATGCAACTCTTGTAAATGTTGACAATATGTGAAAGATACAGGGTTGAGAATTTGTAAAAATGTAATACGAATGACAACCCATGGAAATATTAAGGGGTTGACCAAAATGCGCCACTACCCCCAAAATGCGCCACTACCTAACATTCACCAAATATTTATGCTCAGCATTTGATATAGAGCTGAAGAATTTGTCACAAAGATGACACCCGACATTCACCAATACCGAAGTGTGAAACAAGTTACAGCACACACACTTTCGTTCTCCTATATTTAAGTGCAGAACTTGTCACCCAACACTCATTAATAGGTAAGCCTGGTTCATCTCAGCCTACCTTTCTGCATATGACTGTTATCCAGGCAGTTGGAGTCGCCATAGAGAACGACACGGCCACTATCTCGCTTCACATTCGTTTGGTGTAGGCCAAGTATCGGAACACTTTCAACAACTTTACTCTCTCCTGTCATTACTTCATTGCCTGGATTATGAAATAGGTAAAATTCCATTATAAAATTATTCTTCCATTTTAACAATATAAATTTATATTTTTATAATTGTACTTTTATATCATTACAAATAAAAATATAATATATCATACTCCACCTACAAATATAATTAAACTTTTAGAAATAGTGGTTTAAACTCACTTTAGTAGTTTAGACATAGCAACCAACTTGTATTTATGAACAATTTTCAGGTGTGCTCTACTGGTCAAACACACTTACCTGACCTTTGTCCAGTAGAGCACACTAACCTGACCTTTGACCAGTAGAGAATACTTACCTCGCTCTTGGCCAGTACAGCACATTTACCTGACCTCTGACCAGCAGAGCACTTACCTGACCTTCGACCAGCAGAGCACACTAACTTGACCTTTAAGCAGTATAGCACACTTATCTGACCTTTGACTAGAACAGCACGCTCACCTTACCTTTGACCAGCAGAGCAAACCAATCTGACCTTTGACCACTAGAGCACCATTACCTGACCTTTGACCTGTAAAGCACACTTATCTGACCTTTGACCAGTAGAACACCCTTACCTGACCTTTGACCAGCAGAGTAGACTTACCTGACCTTTGACCAGTGGAGTACACCATTACCTCACCTTTGATCAGTACAGCACACTTACCTGATCATTGGCTAGTAGAGCACACTAACCTGACCTTTGACCAGCTGAGCACACTTACCTGATATGTAACCAGTAGAGCACACTTACATGACCTTTGACCAGTAGAGCACACATACCTGATGTTTGACCAGTAGAGCACACTTACCTGACCTTGACAAGTAGAACACACCTGAGCTTTAATCAGTAAAGCACATTTACCTGACCTTTGGCCAGTAGAGCACACTTATGGCTATTCTATTAAAACATACCTGGGACCCCAGGAAGGCAATTTAATAAACATTTACAACAATCAATTAACATTTTTTTAACATTATTTTGCATCTATGAGTGTGTTTAATTTCAAAAGTCCCTTCCTGTGGTCCAATGTATGTTTTAATGGAATAGCATTTACCTGACCATTGGCCAGTACAGCACACTTACCTGACCTTGACCAGTAGAGCTTATATGTTTACCTTGATCTTTAAGAGTCTTTGATATAACAATGCTGTTCTTTGGAAACTTCGCCAGACTTGTCCCAGATGCAAAGTACACTGAAATGCAAACAAGATAAAGATGTCTCACTAAATAGTATGGATCGTTCATGAGTATTAGGTGAAGAACGACTTAGCGAAATGTTAAAAGTAGGTCAAATCAAGTAATTGCGACTTAAAGGGATCATAGGCATATAGTCAAACAATCTTTATTATTGAGAGTTCTAAAAAAACTTGGTGAAAGAATTATCAAAATCAGATGATAAACAAAGAAGATATTACCAGTAGAAGGTTGTTTTAAAATGGATATGGAAGCCACCATTTTGAGAACTATGACATTCTAAATTGACATATAAGGAATATTTATAAATAAGATAATTTATTGATGCATATGAAAGAAATCACAAAAACTGTATAAAAAATAGCTTTATTAAATTGTTATAATGTATTATATGATAAGGAATTTGCATTGATTTGCAATAATTGTCTTTGCTTTAAATGCTATTGATCAATATGAACTATATGGTAATTTAAAATGGTAGCCCCAAACCCCCACCCACCCCCTTATCCTTTTATGGCCATATCTTCTTTGTCTATCATCTGATTTGGATAATTCTTTTACCCTTTTCCAAGTTTTTATTAGAATTCTCAAGAACAAAGACTGTTTGGCTGCACGCCTACATTCCATTTAAGTGCTTGTCAGTACATATCTATACAGGCAGTTAACATATTTTGACTAACAGTGTTAATTATATGATGAAGTAAACACTGTGCTAACTAGGAAGATTAACACGAGCAAAGTAAGCCGATCAAGTAGGGTCCCTAAAGGTCATGCCAAGTGGAGACAGTAAAACATACTTACTGTCATGGTCGCCGAGTGTGAAATCTCCCTCATACACCAGGGGTGTCATTAAGAGGCGGGAGGCGGGGATTTCCCCCTGCTACTTTGACTGGTCTACCTGGCTACTATGAATACTTTTACTAGTATTTTAAACAAGTATCAATAAAAATACCCGGCTACTCTGCTGTGTGTGCCGCTTACTTATAAAGTTAATGACACCCCTGCATACACGCTATCACTGAAGGTCATGCCTACTGGAGACAGTAAAACATACTTACTGTCATGGTCGGCGAGTGTGAAATCTCCCTCATACACGCTATCACTGAAGGCCATGCCTAGTGGAGACAGTAAATCATTGATGGCTGGAATGTTGGCGCCCCCCGTGTCTGGCATCCACCATTGTCTGGTAACAGATAATGACAATGTCTGCTGATTTGAGAACTATATCTTACATGTTACAACCCCTAGATTAATGTATTGATGAGCAAGTCAATGGTATAAACACACTGATACTTCTATATAGCAAATAAGCCACATCTAGATTATACATTAATCAACATGTTGACATACCTGGTGTTTTCATCATAGAACTTGACCTTCTTCATGACGGAGACATTGTACCAGTCTGCCAGGATGATGATGGACAGGCCATTATCGATGTCCCGCTTCAGCTTTGTCACCTCCTCTGGGAAATATTCCTCCTCTGCATCAACAATCAACAACGTACCTGCAACATCAATCATCAAATAGCTTACAACACGCAACATCAATCAACGATTGTTTACAGAACACCAAAACAGAAACAAAGTTATATTTATACAAACTAGAACTATCACTGAAGATGATGAAACCCGCCGTTTAAATTCTAAGTCAAACAAAGGGCCATAATTCTGTAAAAAATTAGGCAATCAGCAATGGGTGATGTAGAAGGAGATAAGGTCATAAGTTGTTATATGTATAAGAAGTTTGGGAAAAAAACATTCAAAACTGTTTGAGGAATGCAAGTAATAACTAAAAGGGTGATGGGACAAAAATGTGTTAAGCGACGGAACGTTACGGACAGCGTGATTCCTATATAGTCCCCACTTCGCTTTGTGAAAGCAAGGATATAATAGTTGTGCATAAACAGACATCTTTTCTTGGAAAATCTAAGTAAGACAAAAAAAACAACATGAACTTAATAGAATTGTTAAAATCTTAAGTGTGGTTCTTGAGATTTTTTAGAAATGTTTTGGCTATTTTGAGTAAATGGTGGCCATTTAGAGTGTTGAACTAACCTATTTTTTTCTTCTGTCTATTTATAGAAGCATTTATGAAGAACTTATAAAGTTCAGTGAAACTGCTGCTAATGTACGCCGCCTATGGATAACGCATTATCGCATAAACGCTGCTAGGCTGTAGAGGCCAGTAGAACAGAAAATTGCAGTGGAATTGACTTTTTCATAGTTAACACGGAGAATGTATTATAAACTCCTATTTTTGACCACGACTGAATATAAACTGGCATTTATTTATAAAAGTTACTATGTGCTGAACAGGTCATAAGCAATACTTACTGTACTGGCTGGCATCAAAACAGTTGAAGGGAGATCCTGAAAATAAGAACAACGTAAGGTTAGATTACATTTATATACCATATACCGCAGGCAACCAGAAAAGTCAAATAAACAAATGTTATGAAATATTTTAGAAAAAAAAATACTGGAAATTTCATAGATTTACAGTCTTAACAATGTACCGGCTGAAGAAAATTTCAATTAGAAGTTTTAGCTTAACTTACTCACAACTTTAACAAAGATGCCAATGTTAACAAATATATCAAAAGTTAGCCAAAACATCCAAACTTACCTAAAACTTCCACAAGTTGCTAAGAGCTATTCCAGCACATCCAAACTTACCTAAAACTTCCACAAGTTGCTAAGGGCTATTCCAGCACATCCAAACTTACCTAAAACTTCCACAAGTTGCTAAGAGCTATAATTATTATTCCAGCACATCCAAACTTACCTAAAACTTCCACAAGTTGCTAAGGGCTATTCCAGCACATCCAAACTTACTTAAAACTTCCATAAGTTGCTAAGGGCTATTCCAGCACATCCAAACTTACCTAAAACTTCCACAAGTTGCTAAGAGCTATAATTATTATTCCAGCACATCCAAACTTACCTAAAACTTCCACAAGTTGCTAAGGGCTATTCCAGCATATCCAAACTTACTTAAAACTTCCACAAGTTGCTAAGAGCTATAATTATTATTCCAGCACATCCAAACTTACCTAAAACTTCCACAAGTTGCTAAGAGCTATTCCAGCACATCCAAACTTACTTAAAACTTCCACAAGTTGCTAAGGGCTATTCCAGCACATCCAAACTTACCTAAAACTTCCACAAGTTGCTAAGGGCTATTCCAGCACATCCAAACTTACCTAAAACTTCCACAAATTGCTAAGGGTTATTCCAGCACATCCAAACATACCTAAAACTTCCACAAGTTGCTAAGAGCTATTCCAGCACATTCAAACTTACTTAAAACTTCCACAAGTTGCTAAGAGCTATTCCAGCACATCCAAACTTACTTAAAACGTCCACAAGTTGCTAAGAGCTATTCCAGCACATCCAAACTTACTTAAAACTTCCACAAGTTGCTAAGGGCTATTCCAGCACATCCAAACTTACCTAAAACTTCCACAAGTTGCTAAGGGCTATTCCAGATCATCCAAACTTACCTAAAAATTCCACAAGTTGCTAAGAGCTATTCCAGCATATACAAACTTACCTAAAACTACCACAAGTTGCTAAGAGCTATTCCAGCACATCCAAACTTACTTAAAACTTCCACAAGTTGCTAAGAGCTATTCCAGCACATCCAAACTTACTTAAAACTTCCACAAGTTGCTAAGGGCTATTCCAGCACATCCAAACTTACTTAAAACTTCCACATGTTGCTAAGGGCTATTCCAGCACATCCAAACTTACCTAAAACTTCCACAAATTGCTAAGGGCTATTCCAGCACATCCAAACTTACTTTAAAACTTCCACAAGTTGCTAAGAGCTATTCCAGCACATCCAAGCTTACTTAAAACTTCCACAAGTTGCTAAGAGCTATTCCAGCACATCCAAACTTACCTAAAACTTCCACAAGTTGCTAAGGGCTATTCCAGCACATCCAAACTTACCTAAAACTTCCACAAATTGCTAAGGGTTATTCCAGCACATCCAAACTTACTTAAAACTTCCACAAGTTGCTAAGGGTTATTCCAGCACATCCAAACTTACTTAAAACTTCCACAAGTTGCTAAGGGCTGTTCCAGCACATCCAACTTTCTTAAAACTTCCACAAATTGCTAACAGCTATTCCAGCACATTCAAACTTACTTAAAACTTCCACAAGTTGCTAAGAGCTATTCCAGCACATCCAAACTTACTTAAAACTTCCACAAATTGCTAATGGCTATTCCAGCACATCCAAACTTACCTAAAACTTCCACAAGTTGCTAAGGGCTATTCCAGCACATTCAAACTTACTTAAAACTCCCACAAGTTGCTAAGGGCTATTCCAGCACATCCAAACTTACTTAAAACTTCCACAAATTGCTAAGGGCTATTCCAGCACATCCAAACTTACCTAAAACTTCCACAAATTGCTAATGGCTATTCCAGCACATCCAAACTTACCTAAAACTTCCACAAGTTGCTAAGGGCTATTCCAGCACATCCAAACTTACCTAAAACTGCCACAAGTTGCTAAGGGCTATCCCAGCAAAAAGGGGGGGCATTATAAGGGGCTACCTGTCCAAAATAACGGGCCACCACTGTTCTCCAAAAACAACGGGCCACCACTGCTCTCCAAAAACAACGGGCCACCACTGCTCTCCAAAAACAACGGGCCACCACCGCTCTCTTACATGCAGATGGGCAACTAAAATTGCCCCCAAACAATCCATACGACTCGTCCAACCTATGGTCTAAGCCTGCTTACTACCCGAGTACTTTTGAACAAATTCCAAGCACCTTCAAGGGGCCATGTTAAGGGGTCATGGAAAATGGCCCTTTGGCATCAAATGGGGACTAAAAAGGCCCTCTGCTACCAATTGGAAGCATGTCCGTCCGTCCGTTACCGTCCTTCGTCTTCCCTGGGGTTGGGGTTGGAGAGGGTGGGTGGTGGGTGGAGGGTAACGGGGTCAATTTTTTTTTTAATTATGTCTCAAATGAACATTTTGATGAGGGGATTACAGTGTATATACTGTGGGGTTGGGTGTGTGTGTGGGGTTTGGGTGGGGTGGGGGTTTGGGGGAGAGAGGTAAATTTGGTCAAATATCTATTTATCTTTCTCAATAAAATGTAATGATTTTGGGAATATCAGTATAATTTGCTCTAGGGTCACCATGGCTCTGGGATAGGGGTCAACAAATACCCTGAACATTTTTTATTCATTTACAGTGTCATACATGTATACAGAAAAGTCTAAATAATACTATTTCTGATCTGAAATCAGAACGATCAAAACAATTACATGTAAAATAGATACAGGGTTAAAGGGAAATGACCTGTGTGAAGAAAACGTGGGTATTTTGCGATGGCACACCATCAAATTCATTCTAGTTTCCATGGTAATAAAATGAAATCTCCATTTTATATCTGTTTGTTAATTTTCTGCAGCCTACAGAAGGGGATGTAAACCGATTTCCTTCAAACATTAAACAATTTTAGAGTTACCTTTTGACTGGGCTCCATGGCCGAATGGTTAACCACGTTGCGTTCTAAACCTTCGCCTCTCACCACTGCGGGTTCGAATCCCACTGGGATCTCGACTTGTGAGAAAGTGTCGATTCTTACGGATGGCGGAAGGTGTACAGTACTGGTTCTACCAAGGAAAAGTGCGTGGTCTCTCCACCACAATAAATCGACCGTCATATATAACCTTACGTTTTGAAAATGACGTAAAACACCGAAGCATTGTGGTGTAGTGGTTATAGCGTCTGCCTTGCATTCGGGAGGTCTTGGGTTTGAGTCCCCTGACTGCGTCATACCAAAGACTTTAAAAATGGAGTAGTCATTTGTAACCCTTGCCTGACGAGCAAATAATGGGTAGTGCTACGACTGATTGACCAGTGTCAGAATAATGTGACTGGGTGGGTGGGGGTATCATGTCTACTACGGCGTGGTATTCCAGTGTGGCAGCACTATAAAGAAACCATAGAGTTCGCTGCTTCAAGTAGACATATCATCACATCACACAACAACACACAGATAAAAGTCCAGACACTGTGCCTATAATCGTCGGGTAGGACGCCTGTCGTAGGTGGAGGGACTATAATCCTTAGAAATACACACACACACAAATGACGTAAAACACCACAATTTTTTTTTGACCGGGCTAAATCTCTCAGACTTGCCCATATCAAAAGTATCTCGATATCTGGTAGAGCAAAATTAGTTTGGCTAGTCAAGCACAGGCTGATCTGCATCTACACTGGTCGCCATGACGTTAATACTGGTTTTCTGCCCGGCACTGGACACATTTTTACTATGATGGTGCCCACTTCCCAATATGTGTATTTACGATTGTATTACAAACAGGGAACCATACAAAGTTAAAAATAGATCTAAGTTGCAGATTACGATTTACTTTCATAATCAAAACACATGTGTAGGGAAAACCGGTACGAACCGAGATAGTTTAAATTCATACCCCACCCACCTATATTGGCAATAAAAACAAAAATATTTAGGAATCATATTTAGTGAGGAAAGAACTATAAACACATGTTCTACTATTACCTTCGAACAGTTCGACATATTCACCTAGTGAATTGCCTCTTAATAGAGCAGAAATCTCGTCAATAGATAAATTATCCACGGTAAGTTTTTCATTTTGTCGCCGTTGTTTTTCCACTAAAACATAAATTGGTCGGAAATTGCCGAATGTTTCCAACAATCATATGCATGATCAAGAGCTAAATTTAATGATTAAAATATAAATTACACCTGAACTTTATGTTATTTATATATATTTAAAGGAGCCCTTTTATACCTCGTGTTTCTTGTTTATATTTATTACTGAACACTATATAAACACACTGCAACTCATTTTTTTGGTGATATATCGCTTTTCGTGCTTTTTATCGCCAGGTAAAAAATCACCTGTTGACCGATACAATAACCGTATTCGCCTCGGGTTTATTTCCGCTGATTTCCGGTGTGTGACGTCACACAAAGTACCGCGCCATATCTGACAGATTGACAACACAGACAGGTTCTCAATATTTTATTGAGATAACTTAGGTCATACTTTCTTGAAGTATTAAAGGCAACTGTCACTGAAAGTATGAAATACATCGGGATGAGAAATTGTTTATTGACTGCAGACTCATTTCTGAGAGAGCTTGTTGCATCACAGAAGTTCAGGGATTTGCTCTCCTATAACATGAAGCCGTGGCTTACGTTTTCTCTGACCATTGGCAAGTGCATTAAAAACATATCTACGAACGGCAAGACGATTTTTGAAATGAACCGTCCTCCGACGTGCACAAGCGTTTGACTTTTTAATATGTGGACTTTCCGTAGAGATTCTCTGCCCTAGACATAAACTGATACACTGATTTTTATAAGTGTACAACTTACTTAAAATGATCATTTGTTATCCATTTCACACTAAAATGTTAGTAAAAAAAAAACAAAAAAACATTATGATATGAAATACATTAGTTTAAATATATTATCTAGGTACTATGCACTGTTTGAACGGCAAAATACAGGTGTCAGTGCAGTGACGTCTTACAAGAAACGTTTACACACGGTCTGAAATTGTCCAGACGTTTTTTGGTCAAACGCAAGTCACGTGGTGCATATGTAAACGTCCTTTTGTAACACACCCAGATGTCAAATAAATGAGACTAACCGATTGCATACTTTCATAGTTTGTCTTTGTTGTTTGTGTTTATTAACATATCACTTAATATGCGATTATCAACGTTTAACACCACTGAAGTGGCGGCAGGCATACACAGTGGGAATTAGACAAATGTACACATTGATCGCATAATTGTCATTCGAAGGTCTAAGGGTAAGAGTTAAATAAATATCACCATTCCATGTTCTGTCCAAGTTCTTCTCCAGAATACTCTATTTTTATCATAAGTAATAAATCGGGCTACAGGTATTGCTAATTCAAAGCACGTGTTACCTTTTTTCAGGCATTTTAATAAGATCTCACATATTTACCCCCAATATATTTTTTTTTTTTAATTATTTATATAAAAAAACTGGCCCAATAAAATTATGTTCCGGTTTCTGACCAACCCCGTTTTGAAAGGCTGACCTCAAACATTTTATGCCAAATCTAATTTCTGTATCCTGTAATATATGATGATATCAACAAATATATGTTTGAAGTTTGTTTATCAGGTTACAAAATAATGAGTCGGGGCTTTTTTCATGATTTTGGGAACATGACCCGTTCCCCTGGAATTGGGAATTTTAACGCGATTTTTCATAAAATTGGGAATTTTAGCGCGATTTTTTTATTAAAATTCGGAAAAATATAAAGTAAAGCATTCCTTTCATAATTATATCTTTAATACTGTTTTTCTGTACACCAAGATAAACAGAAGCATTTATTTAAGCTTTTGAACCCCAATCATTGGATTGGCACACTAATATATATATATATTTATTTTTTTTAAATTGGGAATTATTTCCTCTTAATTGGGAAAAAAAGATATGTTTTGGCATTGGGAATATGACTGAATTTCGGCTATAAAAACAGCCAAAAAAACCTGTGAGTGAAGAAAAAGATAATTCTCTCTACTTATCTACCCTATTTGTTTGAGCAGGTAATGAGCCACATATATAATTTTATTAGGTATTATAATATTATGTCTAATTATAAGGTTTATATTCCCACCGCCATTCATTTTTCTTATGTAGTAGCCTCGTTTTTGGTGTATATATTTATAAATGAGAGCTCTATAAAGTTATATTGGACTAATTATGCTTTGTTCAATACAGCACTGAATTCACCACCACTAATGATGAAATACACATGGTAATAAAACTGATGCCATATAAGCTGGGTAAAAGTGGCTAAGTACTGCGAAATACCATAAATGCCATAAAACCCTTACTGACCACTCAATCTAGAATATGCAGGGTCATAAAACTAACGGACTGTGTTACAGAATGGTGATAACAGGATATGGCTAGGATCATAAAACCCTTCTTTCACTTGTTACGGAATACACAGTGTCATAAAATGACTTTGTTCTGTCTGTTTCAAACAATTTGGCCTAGAGGTTCATGTACTATAATTATAAATGTTTTTTTTATTTATAAGACATAAGTGAAATTAGCAAGCAATAATCTGATCATGTAAATCATGATCAGATCAGATAAGCATTTATTGATTTTTTTTTTAGATATAATAATTTTAATCAGCTTGAAAAAAAAAGTACACTCTCAGAAACTGAACATCCGAATTGTTGATTGTATCTGGGCATCTGTGTGACGTCATCGCCGAAGTTGGACTTCGGGTAAACTCGTAATATTCCGGATTTTTTTCCGTTGATTTCCGTAAAAGTGTGCCGTATGATATATGGAAACGTAATAATAACGTGTTTCGGCTGTGATTTTAATCGTGAGAAATATATCAATAGTTTTTATACAAATAGATCTATCAAATAAATATAAGTTATAAGGGTATTAAAGGGCTCCTTTAAGAAAATTAAAAAAAAAAAAAAGCAATCCGTGTGTCTTTGGCCAACCGTTCGATCTTACGGAAATGGTCGATAAGAGTTTGGTTGAGTTCAGTTGTTCCGTTCAGTACGTACCGTTGTACAGGATTAGCACAGATCGGAACAGGTGTAATCGTGGACGCGGACCGCTGTACACTCAAGTGATATGAAAACGCAACACGGGAATTTCCGCTATATATTGTATATACTGCACACTTAATTGCACATAATATTCCAAAGAAATCCCAAGATGTTTTTTAAAAAGAAAGTTGCAGTTAACTAGAGAAAGGACACAACTGTGATGTTGTAGACGTTTTAATCACACTACACTTTGTAACAAGAACTTCATAACGTAAATAGTTTGCAAAATGTTGCATCCTAAGTTTGCTCACATGATCGAGCCAAACGCGTACTCTGTGAATAATGAAACATTGAAGGAATACTATTTGCTGTATTATTTGTTGTTTTAGTATTTTTTCCAAAAGGAAAGGTCTTACATAGCCATGTACCATTCGATTAAAAGCAGCATATTGTACATATAATATATAGCGGAAATTCCTGTGTTGCATTTTCATATCACTTGAGTGTATTTCGGACAAGTCATTCGTCGGAAAAATGACCGTTCTTGTTTTTCAGTGAGAAGACAACCCCATAGGCGAGATAACGATCATTTAGACACCCCCATAGAATTTTATTTTTGATTACACCCACCATCCACGGAATAGAAATAGTGATGAGATGACCTCACCACCCATAGAAAACAAAAATATCGGTAGAACCGATGGATGCTCCCCAAATTGGGTGCTTTGTATTACAAAGGGCAATAGAATATAAATGAAGCTAGAGCTATGGTTCTTATGCTCTCTCGCATGGCCCTTTATCATGTGTGAATTTCATTACAGTCCCTTTAGTAGTTTTCGAGTGATATTCTGGACAAGAATTATAAGTACAAAATTACCAAGGGAATAACTCTAATTTGAATGAAGATAGACTTATGTTTTTTGTGTTCTGCACCTCCTCTCATATTCCTCTATTATTGTGTGAAGTTTCATTGCAGTCCCATTAGTCATGTTAGTAGAATTTGAGTTACGCTCCAGACAAGAATTATAAGTATAAACTTACCAAGGGCAATTACTCTAATTTAAATTAAGATACAGTTATGATTCCTATATTCTGCACTGACTCTCATTGTCCTCTATCATAGTGTGAAGTTTCATTGCAGTCTCATTCATAGTTATGCTCCAGACAAGAATTATAAGTATAAAATAAAACAAGAGGTCAATGACCTTGAAGCTCTACTGATTGATTTTGATTTCAGGAAGTAGTCGCTACAGACTTGCTTTTTGAAAATCTATTTTTAACCGTGGCGGCCATCTTGAATTTCCGGCCGACCTGAAATTTTGCTAGGATCAAATAGACATTAAGAGCAACATTCCTGTGAAGTTTCATGAAAATCCGTCAAGTGGTTTCAGAGGAGTAGTCGCTACAAGTTTTCGTTATATAACTCTATGTAAACAAAGATGGCCGCTGGCAGCCATGTTTAACGTCAAATCAAAACGATTTTCGACAAGGACCAACATCATGTCATACTGATCATTTAAGAAAAAGTCCCATATCAATATCTCTTATAGTTTTGAAGAAGTAGTCGCTACAAACTTATTTTTTTTAAATCTATTTTTAGCTGTGGCGGCCATCTTGAATTTCCGGCCGACCTGAAATTTTTCTAGGATCAACTAGACATCAAGAGCAACATTCCTGTGAAGTTTCATGAACATCCGTCAAGTAGTTTCAGAGGAGTAGTCGCTACAAGTTTTTACTATATAACTCTATGTAACCAAAGACGGCCACTGGCAGCCATATTAACGTCGAATCAAAATAATTTTCGACAAGGATCAACATCATGTCATGTTGATCATTTTAGAAAAAGTCCCATATCAATATCACTTATAGTTTTCAAGAAGTAGTCGCTACAAACTTATTTTTTAAAAATCTATTTTTAGCTGTGACGGCCATCTTGAATTTCTGGCAGATCTGAAATTTTGCTAGGATCAATTAGACATCAAGAGCAACATTCTTGTAAAGTTTCATGACAATCCGCCAAGTAGTTTCAGAGGAGTAGTCGCTACAAGTTTTTACTATATAACTCTATGTAAACAAAGATGGCCGCTGGCAGCCATGTTTAACGTTGAATCAAAATGATTTTTGACAAGGATCAACATCATGTCATGCTGATCATTTTAGAAAAAGTCCCATATCAATATCACTTATAGTTTTCAAGAAGTAGTCGCTACAAACTTGTATTTTAAAACTCTATTTTTAGCTTTGGCGGCCATCTTGGATTTCACATCAACATGAATTTTGCTAGGATCAACTAGACTTTATGGGCAACATTTCTGTAAAGTTTCATGAATATCCATCCAGTAGTTTCAGAAGAGTTGTCGCTACAAATAAAAGTTTACGGACAGACGGACAGACGGACGACGGACGCCGCACCACGGCATAAGCTCTGCTGATCTCTGATCAGTCGAGCTAAAAAGGGCAATAACTCTAGTTTGAATGAAGACAGAGTTACGGTTCTTGTGCTCTGCATTTCCTCTTATTGCCCTTTATCATTGTGTGAAATTTCAATGCAGTCCCATAAGTGCTTTCAAAGACAAGAATTTTCTATTTGACTACTATGTATATTGTCTAGATACATTAAAAATACAAAGGGCAATAACTCAGTGGAAAATTATCGAACCGGAACGTCACGACAACAAGCTCATCTCCACTTGGAATTGATTCTTCCTAGCAAGTTTCGCGAAATTCTAATAAGGGGTTATAGAGAAATAGCCCGGACAAGAATTTTCTATTTGACTACTATGTATATATGAATTAAAAATACAAGGGCCATAACTCAGGGGAAAATTATCGAACCGGAACGTCACGATAATATGCGCATCTCCACTTGATATTGATACTTCCTAGAAGTTTCGCAAAATTCTAACAAGGGGTTATAGAGAAACAGCCCGGATAAGAATTTTCTATTTGACTGTATATATGCATTAAAAATACAAAGGGCCATAACTCTGTGGAAAATTATCGAACAGGAACGTCACGACAATATGCGCATCTCCACGCATTGATACTTCCTAGCAAGTTTCGCAAAATTCTAACAAGGGGTTATACAGTAATAGCCCGGACAAGATTGCACGGACGGACGGACGGATGCACGGACAAGGCGGTGACTATATGCTTCCCCGAGTTTTTCGGGGAGCATAAAAAATATGAGTGACTTCCACCCCCCCCATACGTTTTTTGCTGGAATAGCCCAAAGTTTGTTAACATATTATAAGTAGCCAAAACTTCCAAACTTACCCAAAACTTCGACAAAGTAACCTGCAGATCTAAGATGTTGATACATGTCCTTGAAGTTAGTGTGGACGTGATCTCCATTCCTGCAAATTCATAAATACTTTTAATAGTCTCTGCAAATAATGTTTTTTCCCTATAAGAGTGTAAGTAAGCAAAAGTAAGCAAAGGATTTCTTTATGAGGGTGCCATTACTATGACAACTGATATTCTTAAACCACACAACCTATTTAAAACTTAAGTACATTATTAAGGTTTTAGTATTTAAGTTGACATTTCTAATTCTGCCAAAGACTTTAATATTGATTACTCTACATACCAGTCCAGGGGGTCGTTCTTCATGCGTAGATTATCCCTTGGAAAATACCCGGGTGGGTAACGTAGGTTGTGATATTGGTCCCATAGGATTCGTTGACTGTAATGGAGGGAAATGTCACAGTAAATAAATCATTCATTTGGGTTTTACTCTTCAAAAAAACGTGTTATCATTGAAAACGATTTTGTACATAAACTACTTTGAGAAAATTAATGCTTGACATTTATTAGGCCAGTTCGTGTATTGGATTATAATTACTATTTTTACATTCACATTATACATGTTAATAGTTAACAATCTGTATTTTTATGAAAAGTGTTGAACAATTGGATACAGAGCTACAGATAAGCTTTTTGATCAATTGGCCCAACGGTATTTATTTAATTGAGTATTTCATGATTTTAAGCAATAGGCTTTATACAAGGTGACTGGGTGTCCCTTCAACAACCCATATATTGCTCAATTTACATTAGTTGTTTTATCATTTGACACTTCAATTACATTTCTGGTACCCATGCTTTTATTTTAATTGGTTATTTTGGCATTTTTAATTGGGTATTTAAGCAAATTCTCTGCTTACCTGTAGCTCTGGGATATGGTTAAAATACAAGATAAAGGTAAAACAAGAGGTCAATGATCTTGAAGCTCTACTGATAGGTTTTTGATAGTAGATCAGCATTCCTGTGAAGTTTCATGAAAATCCGTCTAGTAGTTTCAGAGGAGTAGTCGCTACAAGTTTTCATTATATAACTCTATGTAAACGAAGATGGCCGCTGGTGGCCATGTTTAATGTCAAATCAAAATAATTTTTGACAAGGATCAACATCATGTCATACTGATCATTTTAGAAAAAGTCCCATATCAATATCACTTACAGTTTTCAAGAAGTAGTCGCTACAAACTTGTATTTTGAAAATCTATTTTTAGCCATAATGGCCATCTTGAATTTCCGACCGACCTGAAATTTTGCTAGGATCAATAAGATAGCAAGAGCAACATTCCTGTGAAGTTTCACGGAAATCCGTCAAGTAGTTTTAGAGGAGTAGTCGCTACAAGTTTTTACTAAATAACTCTATGTAAACAAAGATGGCCGCTGGCAGCCATGTTTAACGTCAAATCAAAACGATTTTCGACAAGACCAACATCATGTCATGCTGATCATTTTAGAAAAAATCCCATATCAATAATATGAATTTTAGGCACTGCCTAAGACCGAGCAGAGCTCTTAAAATTTATACTTATATGATAAACCGGATCGCATGTAAAATTTAACTTGTAAACCAAATATTTTACTCTTAATAATTATTCTATATTGTTGTGATAAAATACTAACCTATCTTATGTTTCTTGTCAATCAACATATGAGTAAATTAATTGACTATTCATAATTTAGATCATCAAAATCAGCTGACCAAGCAATGGCCTAGGCATTTGACACACCTCTAAATTGTGGTAGTTGGTAAACTCAAACTCGATCTTTATCATAGTTTGTTTGTTTGTATGGTGTTTTACGTCATTTTCAACACATGTAAGGTTATATACTAGTATGACGACCGATTTTTCTTGTGTTGGAGGCATCCACCCACTTTTCCTGGGTAGAACCAGTACTGTAAACTTCTCGTCATCCGTAAGAATCGACACTTCCTCACTTACATATCGAGCTCCCAGTGGAATTCGAACCCGCAGCGATGAGAGGTGAAGGTTTAGAATGCAACGTCGTTAACCATTCGACCACGGAGACGCTTCGTCTTTATCATAGATGTTCAACCAAGTTTATTGTAAAAGTTAAGGTATTTACGGTGTGATTTTTTTTAAAACCAAATTTTGAAAATTATCTTATTTTTACTCTTTCAACTCAAGAGGCACCTTTCCTGGGTTTATATTGTTTTCCAGAGAGAATTATTTTGTATCAGACATATCTTTTTGGCAGCTACTACAAACAGTGTCATTGATCATTTTCAATTCAGTTCTTCTTTCAAGACATATTTCGCATTTAGAAAAAACGTACGACATCTGTTCTATTTCAAAGGCAAGTATAGCATCCATTGCAAGGTTGAATTTTTCATCTTTCTGTAATGGTGCAGCTTTTGGTATGTCATTTATTTGATATGTTTTGATAATATACCTTTTTCCCGTTTATTTCGCATTTCCCTTTTCTTTGATTCTGACTGTGTTTCGTTTTCAAGAGGTTTTGATTCCTAGTTTCCTACATAAAGATTGGATGTCATTGGTTATATTAGAGTTGGAATTTGAGTCCTTATTTGGTTCAGTATATGGTGTACTAATATAATTTTCTGAATTATGTTTGCACTCGTTCTTATATCGGGGCCATTTCTCTACCTTGGGAGATATTTCCCTTATCTCAAAAACACTGGTTATTAAACTCTATTTATCGACCTGATATCGCCTCGGTCGGTATCACTTTTCTCAGGTCGATAAATACAACACATATCGACCGAACCTAAAAGGCAACAATTATTTTATTATTAAATCAATTATTCATGGAATTTTGAAATTATGGAATTTTTAAATTATGGAATTTTGAAATTTTGAAATTTTGAAAATTTGTAATTTTTGAATTTTTGAATTTTGAAATTTTTTAGAAAATTTTGAAATTTGTTATTTTGAAATTTTTGAATTTTTGAATTTTTGAAATTTTTGAATTTTGAAAGTTTGAATTTAAAATTTTTGAAATTTTTGAAATTTTAAATTTTTGAATTTTTGAATTTTGAAATTTTTGGTTTTTATGAATTTTAAATTTGAAATTTTTTGAAATTTTTGAAATTTAAATTTTTTGAATTTTGAATTTTTGAATTAGTTTAATTTTGACAACCAATAACAAATAATAAAACACTTCTAATGATAAGCATTCTTTTAATGAATACAGCTTCATTCGTAACTACTTGTGACGGGATTAGCCGAACTAGTACGAATACTCCAAACTACGAAAAGAGACAATAGTCCAAGTGAAACAGACTGATCCCCTGATGATTTGAGGAAAAAATCCGAAATTGCCGAACACAATTTCATCAATGGCGGCGCTTCCGGTGCGACACGGTTTTTTTGCCCAGCCAGGTACGATTTCAACATTTGCACATGTGTTACCATTAGCCGATCATCGTCGGCCGGCTGTGCCGGCCGAGCTCTGCTCGGTATCACTTAGAGTTTTCAAGAAGTAGTCGCTACAAACTTGTTTTTTAAAAATCTATTTTTAGATTTGGTGGCCATCTTGGATTTCACATCAACATGAATTTTTGCTAGGATCAAGTAGACTTCATGGGCAACATTTCTGTAAAGTTTCATGAAAATCCATTCAGTAGTTTCAGAGGAGTAGTCGCTACAAAAAAAAAGTTTACGGACGGACAGATGGACAACAGACACCGCACCAGGCATAAGCTCTGCTGATCTCTGATCAGTAGAGCTAAAAACAATGTGAAAGTGGCTTCAATTGGTCCCCTTGTACTATGGCACACATGAAATAAGAACTGAAGCAGCATATGTACCTTCTAGGTGGTGTGGGAATGATCTTTACTCTGATGGGGAGTTTTAAATGGGAAACACGTGGCTCCGTCTCCTCTCCCTGGAAAGAGTGATGTACAAACAACAATATAACAGTCACACAGTTTAGCATATAACAGTGACACAGTTTAGCACATGAAGGTGATGAGATTACATAATCTATTACAGTTACAGGCCTCGCTTACCGACACAGCTTATAGCAGAAATGTGCATATACTAGCATTCAACACAACAGACTGTGAAAGGGGATCATGGTCATACGAATGGTCATACAAAATGCATGTAACAGAGATGTGCCACCCAAGATGCATGTCTGATCAAAATAAACTGTATGTAACAGAGACGTGCCACCCAAGATGCATGTCTGATCAAAATAAACTGTATGTAACAGAGACGTGCCACCCAAGATGCATGTCTGATCAAAATAAACTGTATGTAACAGAGACGTGCCACCCAAGATGCATGTCTGATCAAAATAAACTGTACGTAAGACAGATGTGCCACCCAAAATGCATTGCACATCTCATCAAAATAAACTGTATGTAACAGATGTAGAGAGATGACCAAAATAATCTGTATGTAACACATGTAAAGAGATGACTCCAATAAGCTGTATGTAACACATGTAGAGAGATGACCAAAATAAGCTGTATGTAACACATGTACAGAGATGACCAAAATAAGCTGTAAGTAACAGATGTAGAGAGATGACCAAAATAAACTGTATGTAACAGATGTAGAGAGATGACCAAAATAAGCTGTATGTAACAGATGTAGAGAGATGACCAAAATAAGCTGTATGTAACACATGTACAGAGATGACCAAAATAAGCTGTATGTAACACATGTACAGCGATGACCAAAATAAGCTGTAACAGATGTAGAGAGATGACCAAAATAAGCTGTATGTAACACATGTACAAAGATGACCAAAATAAGCTGTATGTAACACATGTACAGAGATGACCAAAATAAGCTGTACCTGTATCCCAAGCAGCTATTGGAGCTTGGTAAGAAATCTGATTTGGTATTTAGTCCAAGAGTTGGAATGGAAAGATAATAATAAAACTATCTGTGAGAGGGAATGGACCCAGAACAAACTGTGGTCCATAGCTTACAATATAAATGCCCATCTCTGATCCCAGACACCAACATAATTGTAGAGTCAATAAGCACACTAGCTCAGTATTCTTCATTAAACTGAGAGCTCAATGTAAAACTATTGTATCTATTTCTTTGTTCATACACTGGTTTCGCATTCCCCTCTAATTATGTATGCTAAAGGAATTACAAATGGTTACAAAGTAAAAATCATAAGAAATTATATACATGAAAATCGTAAACAGACCAACCTCCGGTGCGGACTCTATTGTAAGAGTAACCTGCCCGTGTGCAATGCCATCCCACTTGGCTGCATCTTTGGCCACTGATATAAACACGGCTAGGTAGCCTGACCATGGCCATAATGTCTTGGAGTAGGAGAAGGTAACATCAATGTAATTACCATTCTGGGGTGCATAAGGCTGCCACTGTGGCTGTGCAAATAAAAGAACTCGTATATTGGTTTGATATGCCTTTTGGAAGAAAAAAACTGCAGTAAAAATGACACTTGTAGGATTATACCTAGTGCCATGTGTGCTTAAACATAATCTATTTAAATTATTTTACTACTATCCTGTTTTGTTTTCCCTATGCAATTTCACGTACCCACAAACCATTTATTCAGATCACAAAATAAGGCGCCCTGAAACTAAATGATTTACTCACCTTGTCTACAATTTTACCAGACACACCCATGCCATTTAGTATGGTGACATTGACAATGATGGGCATGGCCCCGTAATAGATGGGCTGGGAGCAATAAGGCCACATGTACGGACACTCTACCAGGTCAAGGTAGCTCGGACTCAAACTGGAATATTGAGACACAAACATTATTCAGTGGGAGTTATTGATTAATAATAACAAATGTCAAATGTGAGTATACAAACCAGATGCAAGTTCAATAAGGTTAAATATTATTCTACCTTTAAGGAAAAAATAGTGTTAACTACGTATTATACACCATAGCCAGGCAACCTTAGAAGGGAGAATCATACTGCACCATCACCTACACTATAGACCGAGACATGAAGGGAAGGGAGACAACATTGAGGAGAATCATACTGCACGTGGCACTGAAAACATTGAGGAGAATCATACTGCACGTGGCACTATCATCTACACTATAGACCGAGACATGAAGGGAAGGGAGACAACATTGAGGAGATTCATACTACACGTGGCACTATCACCTACATTAGACCGAGACATGAAGGGAAGGGAGACAACACTGAGGAATCAAACTGCACGTGGCACTATCACCTACACTAGACCGAGACATGAAGGGAAGGGAGACAACATTGAGGAGATTCATACTGCACGTGGCACTATCATCTACACTATAGACCGAGACATGAAGGGAAGGGAGACAACATTGAGGAGAATCAAACTGCACGTGGCACTATCATCTACACTATAGACCGAGACATGAAGGGAAGGGAGACAACATTGAGGAGATTCATACTGCACGTGGCACTATCACCTACACTAGACCGAGACATGAAGGGAAGGGAGACAACACTGAGGAATCAAACTGCACGTGGCACTATCACCTACACTAGACCGAGACATGAAGGGAAGGGAGACAACATTGAGGAGATTCATACTGCACGTGGCACTATCATCTACACTATAGACCGAGAAATGAAGGGAAGGGAGACAACATTGAGGAGAATCAAACTGCACGTGGCACTATCACTTTCACTATAGACTGAGACATGAAGGGAAGGGAGACAACATTGAGGAGAATCATACTGCACGTGGCACTATCACTTTCACTATAGACTGAGACATGAAGGGAAGGGAGACAACATTGAGGAGAATCATACTGCACGTGGCACTATCACTTTCACTATAGACCGAGACATGAAGGGAAGGGAGACAACATTGAGGAGAATCATACTGCACGTGGCACTATCATCTACACTATAGACCGAGACATGAAGGGAAGGGAGACAATATTGAGGAGAATCATACTGCACGTGGCACTATCATCTACACTATAGACCGAGACATGAAGGGGACAAGCAATCCAGGATTTTACTACCATTCCTGCTTACTCAGCTCCTTAGAAATTCTTAAATGACAGATTGTTACACGGATCTTGTTTAATGTTCCTAAGTGATAAGTGATGGACAATGCAGTGGTGCATAATATACAAATCTCTAATGGGTTTCGGTGCAAACAGGGAATTCCAACACGAGGTATAACTGTTTTGATATGAAATGGGGCTCTGCTGTGATTCCGATTAAAACAGTTATACAGAGGGTTCTTATTTCCCTATCTGAACTGGATGCCCATGAATGATCAAGACTGATTCTTTTTCATGCATACCATTGACATTTTGTGTGTTAAGGTTGGCCTCAATCTTTGTTTTTATTTTACAGTGACATCATACAACATTGTTGATGCGCCCGATTTTCATCTGGCCCCATGTACATGTAAGGTAAGGTTTTCCAGATATACAAGAACATGATCAGGGTCAATCAGTGAAGGTAAACACACAATGAAGCCAAAACGTCTTCTACAAACAACTGTTCATAAAAGCCAGCTTTTAAGAAAAACAGCAAGCTATATGCGGCACTGACAAATCATTAAGGGCATTTGGGTGTTCGGATTGAGCAGTCCATAGAACATTAAATTCTCACAAATGTAACCCAGGTTCAATTCCCTGCTTGGTGGTGAGAACAGGGTACAGTGATTGCCCATTTGGACTTGTAGGTTATCACTGGATTCTCCAGTTTCCTCCCACTCCACTTCAAGCCCAAGATACCATTGTCATCTGTGCCACTGACGGTGATCTGTATAAGCTGTGTAACTTGTTTTGTAACTGATGTAAAGTAAATCAAGTTTATCAGGAGCATTACCTAGCCTGTGGTTTGTACATCCTCAGTGTCTGGTATGCCTTCACCAGGTCTAGTTTACCGTGACCTTGTTCAAACATGTTCACATTCGTGTCCGGGAGGCGTCGAGCAGACGCGATCAGTGCCTGCTTCATGCTGGCGGGATTAATGATATCCAGGCGATCTAAGACAGAGCTGTCAAATTATAAAGAATACCTTGTAGTTTAAGTTAATAAAGAATGTTTTGTGTTTGTATAATAATAGTGATTAGGAGATATTACCCATAACACACAGACATCTGTGGTTACAGACATCTGTGGTTACAGGCATCTGTGGTTACATGTATCTGTGGTTAAAGGAATCTGTGGTTACAGGCATATGTGGTTACAGGAATCTGTGGTTACAGACATCTGTTCTTAACAGGCTTTGGTGGTTAAAGACATCTGTGATTAAAGACATCTGTGGTTACAGGTGTCTGTGGTTACAGACATCTGTGGTTACATGCATCTGTGGTTACAGGCTTCTGTGGTTACAGGCATTTGTATTTACATGTATCTGTGGTTACAGGCATCTGTGGTTACAGACATATGTGGTTACAGGTACATATGGTTACAGGTGTCTGTTGTTACAGGCATCTGTTGTTACATACATCTGTAGTTACAGACATCTGTGGTTACATGTGTCTGTGGTTACAGACATCTGTGGTTAGACATCTGTGGTAACAGGTGTCTGTTGTTACAGGCATATGTGGTTACATGTGTCTGTGGTAACAGACATCTGTGGTTACAGGCATCTAAGGTTACATGCATTTGTGGTCACAGGCATCTGTGGTTAGCAAAGTATGGTATACCAGACACAGTATAATAGGTTGTACATATACTGTATACGGAGATCAAATCACTTTTAAACAAGATGTCCCCTACCTGTTTAAACTCATACACAATTTTATAAAATTGAACTTGTGACTTAAAAGAATATTTCAATTACATTGTTAATCTGTTTCAACTCATATCTAGTTAACAGGAAAGTTCTTGATTGTAGTTAAATTTAAGACACCATTGTGATGTTCGTAACAGCACTTCTACACTATGCACTAAAAGGCAAAATGATTCAGCTGGCAAAATGTTAAAGTATGAATGTGAACTTTCATTGAAAAACCCATTTCTATTTTCATAAGGTCCATGATCAGAATCTATTTGTTCTCTGCCATTCACAATGATATCACTGAAAGACTGTTAAAAGTTAAACCCCATACGCATATACATACATTCCATTCACAATGATATCACTGAAAGATTGTTAAAAGTTAAACCCCATACGCATATACATACATTCCATTCACAATGACATCACTGAAATATTGTTAAAAGCAACGTTAAACCCTGTATGTATATCATTTCATTCACAATGATGCTACACAGACTAGGATAGGAATAGATATAAGGGTAGATAAAATATGTACCTGAAGAGAAGAGTTACTGCCCCTGCCACCACTGGTGAAGCAACACTGGTCCCAGACAGGGACCTACAACCACCCCTGAAAGATGAAAAACACACAAGTAGGAGTTGGGTTTATTTGTGAAACCCTTGTGCCAAGCCTGATGTTATTTGATAGTTGCCAATTCTGCCAAGGTGTAATAATACCTCACAAAAAAGTATGATTACTTATTCAAGAATTACATGGTAGTAATTTAGAATGTTAACTATATTACATGGTAGTAATTTAGAATGGTAACTGTATTTTAACAGGTGTTAGAAGTCGAATATGAATCAAGACTTCCTGATTTTATTAGAGTTTTATATTCAAGAAAAGCAGATATTTTGATTGTTTTAAAAATGTCTATGGAGAAAAATTAGCATATCTCTTGACGTAAGTCATTCTTATGTACAATAAAGAAGGAAAAACAATGATGGAATAAGGCCTTTCCATGCTTTTCCTGCAGATTTCTAGCTCTTTGTCCAAGTTTTTTTAATTAATGTATTAAAAGATATGAGAGCTTCTCGAAGACAACTTCTGCACTAATGTAGAATTATGTTTATAATATGTTGTCAGATTACGTACTTGAGAGCTGATCCCCTGACTGCGGAGCCGTATGTGACTATATCAGGCTTCATGCGACCATAGCCACCGGGTAACTCCTGTAAAATCATACACATTATATCCACATTGTACCAAACTACATGCATCTTCATCACCAATCACAGCATGGGGCTCACTAGTGTTAGTTATATAAAATGTTGTACAAGTAACCTACTTCATGCTGAAGTATCACACTTTATGATAAAGAAAAACAAAGGTCTATTTTAGCGTGTTTTATTTGCGACACGTTGTTTGAATGTCAACAAGTTCCTGCTATATACAAGATTGACAAACACTGAACTTGATCTTTGGGTTAGAAGAATAAATAATAATTGATAAACAGTTTTGCTGTAGATTTAATACCAGCATTGGTTAAAAGTTACCAATCTTGGACGGACAGTGTTATTTCATGTCATGGTAATCAGTACTACTTACCCATGTTGTCATTCCCCGAGATGAAAATTTGGCTATTTGGTTCTCAAAGTTGATACCACCCACACCAATTACATCCATCTGGTCAGCTGGATTGTTCAGGGTCCTGAGAATTAAGCATACTGTATCAGTGCCTGTATCGGTGCCTGTATCAGTGACTGTATCAGTTCCCTTTCATGTAACATCTATTAGGTAAGGCTTAGATCTACTGCTGTCATTGATAAGAGTATACTGTACCATCAAGTCTATCTGTCAAGGCATAGATCTACTTCTGTCATTGACAGAGTATACTGTACCATTAAGTATGTCAAGGCTTAGATCTACTGCTGTCATGATAGAGTCCACTGTACCATTAAGTATGTCAAGGCTTAGATCTACTGCTGTCATGATAGAGTCCACTGTACCTAGATCTAAGACTTGACGTACTTGATGTAGAGTATATTGTACCATCAAGTCTATTTGCCAAGGCTTAGATCTACGGCTGTCATTGATAGAGGATACTGTACCATCAAGTCTATTTGCCAAGGCTTAGATCTACTGCTGTCATTGATAGAGGATACTGTACCATCAAGTCTATATGTCAAGGCTTAGATCTACTGCTGTCATTGACAGAGTATACTGTACCATCAAGTCTATCTGTCAAGGCTTAGATCTACTGCTGTCATTGACAGAGTATACTGTACCATCAAGTCTATATGTCAAGGCTTAGATCTACTGCTGTCATTGACAGAGTATACTGTACCATCAATTATATATGTCAAGCTTAGATCTACTGCTGTCATTGACAGAGGATACTGTACCACCAAGTCTATGTCAAGGCTTAGATCTACTGCTGTCATTGACAGAGTATACTGTACCATCAAGTCTATCTGTCAAGGCTTAGATCTACTGCTGTCATTGACAGAGTATACTGTACCATCAAGTATATCTGTCAAGACTTAGATCTACTACAGTCACTACTGTGATCACTACTGCGGTCATTGATGGAGTATACTGTACCATTAAGGCTTAGATCTACTGCTGTCATTGATAAAGGATACTGTACCATCAAGTATATCTGTCAAGGCTTATATCTACTGCTGTCTGATTCTGCCTATTTGTGAAGTTAAGGAACACTTAGTTGTCGTGATAAATGCTTGCATGGACACCATGTTACACTGAATTAAAATCCTTTGTTCAATAACAATAACACCTACCCATATAGTGGGCCATCGTTTCCTATGGCCGAGACTAGGATGACTTTATTTGCCGTGAGTTCCCACACCTTGTCCACAAACGGGTGGTCCATAAAGTCAGGTCCGCCAATACTAAGGTTGAGCACATTTATCTTTTTCAGTATTGCGTAGTTGAAGGCATCCAGAAACCAGGAAGTGTAAGATACCTGTATGTAATCAACAATTCATCATGAATAGGAATTAATTAAATTCATGATTACTTTAAGATATATGTAAATGCGTGAGCAAAGTTTTTCTGTTACACTGAATGAGTTTAAAATAACAAGGGTAACTTTTATTTGACGATGATATTGCATCAAAAAGGACCTGAAATGTGAATCTCTTTCCAAATCAAACTGAACAAGCATACTACAATGTAGTGACATGAGTGTCACACTTGGCTAATTCTTGGGATTGGCTACCATACCGGCTACAAATAAGCCAGGAATAGAGGTAGGCATCTGATAACATGTAAACAGGCCGAACAAATGTTGTCAGAGTACAAATCAGCATCTTGAGCAAATCCCAAACTACCTCTAGGGTTGGCTATCACACTGGCTACTAATGAGCCATGGCTAGAAGTACGTACCTGGTTATTTGTGAACACCCTAAATACATAAATATCAGCATCTGGGGCAAATCCCAGACATTCCTTATGGCTGGCTATCACACCTGCCACAAATGTACCATGTCCCAGCCCTGTAATAAATTACAAAACATATAATATTAATAGACGTTTTTGTGTGGAAAAGTTTTATTATTATTGGGTCATCGCAACCTTCACCTACTGATCCCAAAATGAACAGGGATCATCCTCTCACTATGTCGACAGTATACCCATGAAGTTTGATAACTTTATTACAAATGGTGTCAAATTATCAGACAGACGATTGGTTGATGGAATAGTGTTTTACATCATTTTCAGCACGTTTTAGGTTATATATGACGTAGACCACAGACTTTTACCGGGTTGAACCAGTACTGTATACCTCCCACCATCTGTAAGAATCGACACTTTATAAGTCAAGTTCCCAGTGGTATTCAAACCCGTAGTGGTGAGAAGAGAGAAAGTTTCAAACTCCGCATCTTTACCATCCCGGCCATCAGGCATGGATGCGGTAGACAGACGGACGGACAGAAGGACGGACAAAGTGATTCCAATAGGGAACCGCATGAGGGACCCTCACTAAGATTTATTCTGTCACTCTGGAAATTCTAGTAAAAGATTGCGAATAAATCACATAGATACCTAATATTCATCAAATGTGACCTCCTGGTTATCAGTGTAAAACATTGAACTATAGATCAAAGAATAAACTGTTCAAAACCAGACAACTGTAATTGTGTAATAAGACAAGAGCTGTCGGAGAACAGCGCAGCTCGACTATTCGATTTTTCAGAGAATAATAAATTATATAGCTAGTATATACCATCAGAAAACAAGGCTAAAACAATGTGGGGTGTGTGTGTGTTTGTGTGTGTGTGTGTGTGTGTGTGTGTGTGTGTTTGTGTGTTTGTGTGTGTGTGTGTGTGTGTGTGGTGGGGGGGGGGGGGGGGGGGGGTGGCGCATCCAACATTCAACATACAACATGTGGGGGGGGGGGCAACATATATGTGTAAGAATTGACTAAAACAACACAGAAATATGTAAAAATATATATATATATGTGAAGTATGAATAAGATGCATAATGCTATAAGAAATCCCAAACCAAAATTATAGATATATACATGCTTACATGCAAACCTAGATCTGCCTTTATTGCACATTTTATGGGCCATCACAATTTGGGTTCCATGGGAGCCCAGAATTCCCAGAAGACAAAATTACTTAACCAACCCTTTACAACATACTATAAGGAAACCAATTCCCAAATTTAGTTCAGCTAAAGGACAAGAAATGTGAGAGATATATCCTGTAAACACAGGATTTTACACGCAAAATTTGATGTGAAACAGACACATTTTAAGGGCTATCAGAATTTGGGTTCCATGGGAGCCCACTCGATACAGGAACCAAAATTACTTAAGCAGCCCTTAAGATAATGCTATAAGGAAGCTAATGGCCAAATTTGGTTGTGCTAGGGTACGAAATGTAAGAGATATAGACTTGTAAACACAGCTTACACGCAAACCTTGATGTGGAACGCCGACGTGATTACATAAGCTCTCTTATTCTTCGAACAGCCGAGCTTAAAATGTAATTTATATCAAGACTGAAGTTACCATCATCCAGGGTCTTCTCAATTGTCCAGTTTGTTCTATCCTTAATACGACCAGACTTGAAATGAGGGTGTGTTTCTGACAACCCTGTGTCAAATATGGCAACTTTCACACCTTGGCCTGCATAAAGAAATAGAACTTATGACATGAATGAACAGACACCAGTAATATCGATACCATGCAAATAAGAATTTATTCACCCTCGCTATATTATACTGGGAATTTTAGTGCGATGGACTTGGATATTAAGTCTCAAGTTTTATAAAGCTTGGTTTTATATATAGCCCTTTTTATAGCTTTCATTGTTTGTAGTACCGGAAATGTTAGCCGCCACCATCATACAGGACATTAATTTGATCATATGGGAAGTTGCTGAGATTTTTCTACATACTGCTACCAAATTTTACCAAGGCAGTGACATCTAGCAAGTGTGCAGAGCTCCTACATTCAAATAACCTTATGCAAAGGTCTGTTTAAAGTCTATTTTGTCCATTTTTGCTTCTGTAAGCTTTACCTATACAGAGCTGTAGGTAAGACGAGTTTTTGTGTATTTTACTCATACTTTTGTTACAAAAACCCTCAGTTATTTAAAATTGTATTATTACTCATCAACTTACTACAAATATTCATAACTTTTAAAAGTCATGAGTATTATAAATGTATGTATTGTCCTGTAGAGGTGTAACAATACATGACATAATCTGATCAAGTAATTCATTTCAGAGTGTTTTGTTTGCTAAGTCGTGTTTTCTTCTCCCAAAATATCAAACTCGGAAAACTAAGCAGGTGCACGCATGAATTCATTTATGTCCTAGAGGGGGATCGGCAGTATTGATAATTTAATCTGGGGATTCCCGAACACGTGGTGACTACTAAAAGACGGGAAAATTGATACGCGATTGTTGAACGCGCACAAAGTAAAAATCTAAAACTTGTACTTTCAAATGGTTTATTACACCGCAGAAATATTGAGTTAACATAAATATTAAAGCAACTTAGGTGTCAGAGTATATTTGTTTTATTTGGAAATTATCAACTCTTTACTGGACCGCTTTCCGCCTGTCTCGTGTAATTTTGAATCCCGTATTTTAGTAGTTACAGATACGTCACAAGGCAACAAGAAATATGGTCGCTACCGCTAGCGAATTCGAAATTGTAAAAAATAAGAGCAAAGGCCACTGTTTGGGCAAATGTTGGGTATATGAAAGAATTATAATAACACAACTAACAATGTTACAAAACACTGTAAGCTGTGTTTAATATTATAGTCCATATTATTCAAATAATGAAAAGTGTTTCTCCTGTGTAAGCTTTAATAATTTCATACACATTTCATTTTTATCAATACTAGTGCAATAGTATTGCAATAGTATATCACATAGTAGTAGTATTGGAATAGTATATCACAATAGTAATAGTATTGCAATAGTATATCACAGTAGTAATAGTATTGCAATAGTATATCGCAATAGTAATAGTATTGCAATTGTACTTCCAGCAATAGCAATACTATTGCAATAGTCAATTGTCCCTTCAATAGTGAGCCCTACTGTCCTGTGGAACATATGTACATGATGAGAATTGTTCCAAGCACGTGTCTTATATAAATGTCATACAGTGATTCTTTTGTTCTTAACTTCCATTATTCAGAATAGTTGTTTCTTTTAAAATGTATTAATTCACATCCATTTTGAAAGCATGACCTATTTAAAGAAATTGTTTTAAATACTCTGAATGAGTAAATACTCATTGCAGTCAAAAATGATATGCCTATACATAGTTTTGTGCCTGTATAAAATAACCCTGTTAAACAATATTTCTCACATAACCAAACAAACATGTTTAATCCAAATTAATACACTTTTCCAGCCAGACTATTTGCAGTGACTGTAAGTTGCCTAATTCAATGGTCAGTTGGTACTTAATTAAAAATATAACTGAAATAATACAAGTAGATGAAACTATACAAAAAATAACGTGTTTTTTTGTTGTAATTTTCAGAACTTATAAAGCATTATTTAGATTATAATCCAATTGCCCGGTATAACAGTGGTATAACAGTAAATTGCCCAGTATAACAGTAAATTGCCTGTATAACAGTAAATTGCCCGGTATAATAGTGGTATAACAGTAAATTGCCCGGTATAACAGTAAATTTGAAGCTTTTTGACTTGAGCATTTTTTAAGACTTCCATGAACTGTGTAAACTGAACCCGTACCTGTATATCCCATGTTCCAGAGAATTTCTGCTTGCAGGGCACTGGCAATCTACAAATAGAAATGGCATATGCATTGGCTAACTGCGTTAAGAAATATCAGTAGTATTCAATTACCAGTACACAATTTATAATTTACAGCTAGACATCTCGGATATCTCTGACTAATGTCCCCAATAAACGCAAAACTTCCAAGTGTGTGACTTTGACCTTGTGGTCACAGGTATGCAGAAATATGACAAAAGGCTTTTGCACAAACTTAGTAATCAACAAATAAAATGTGAAAGTAATAACTAACAGGTGGACTGACAAAGTCAAAACCATGTAGTCACCACTAATTTTTGGCCGGGGCATAATAACTGGTACACAATTACCAGTACTCAAAACAATTACCTTGTTCTTCAATATAGTAAAACTTGCTATATAAATTAATAATTGTTCACATCTTGTTTACTTATTTTTGTTATGAATTTAATACAATGTTTTGTTCATATAAAAGAATAGCAAATCGTTTAAATAGAAAGAAAGTTCAACACTTAATCTGCAAGCCAATAAATTATTTTTGCCAAATAAAGATCCTTTTTTCTTAGTTCTATATCTTTTCAACACCTACCTGTTTTGGGACGGCTCTCAACAAATGTCTATTTCTTCTGGCGGGGGAGTGCCAATACGCTGTTGCCTATTATCAAACAAGTAACATGACAACTTATATACATGCTTTACTTATACATCACTTCAACCAGCAAACTTGCTATACATATAGTTGAAATTACCAACACAAATAGGTGCAGAACAATCTGAAAATCTATCAACAGATGAGTTCAGGCCTCCAAAACTGGATTCGAAAAAAGTGAAGAAAATATACCTGATAAGCATGATTTGTGCATTTATAAAAAGCACAGTATAGAAGTATGGAATACTTTGAAATGTATCGTCTTTTGAAACAATTGTTCTTTCATATGCTTCCCAACTCTGATCAAAATAATAAAGACAGAGTGATTATGTATATCCTTTGTTTGACTTCAAATGTCGAAAATGTAAACCCGACATGTAAATCACTGCACTGGTTGATCTAGATCATATAGTTTATAAGAAACAGAGCTAACAACAACATTGCTAGAAGAGCAATACTATAATATCTCTTTTTTTTCTAAATGGTGAAAACAAAAATGAAATATAAGAAAGTTCAGCAATAAGTGTCTCGACTATAAGATCCAGAAGATTGCTAAAATGCAATACAGAGTTATGGAACCTGTGTGTGTAAGTGGCCTTAATGCAATACAGAGTTATGGAAGCTGTGTAAGTGGCCATGATGATACAGAGTTATAGAACCTGTGTGTGTAAGTGGTCTTGATGATACAGAGTTATGGAACCTGTGTAAGTGACCTTGAAGATACAGAGTTATGGAATCTGTGTAAGTGGCCATGATGATACAGAGTTATGGAACCTGTGTAAGTGGCCATGATGTTACAGAGTTATAGAACCTGTGTGTGTAAATTGCCTTGATGATACAGAGTTATGGAACCTTTGTAAGTGGCCTTAATGCAATACAGAGTTATGAAACATGTGTGTTTAAGTGACCTTGATGATACAGAGTTATGGAACCTGTGTGTGTAAGTGGCCATGATGATACAGACTTATGGAACCTGTGTAAGTGGCCATGATGTTACAGAGTTATAGAACCTGTGTGTGTAAATGACCTTGATGATACAGAGTTATGGAACCTTTGTAAGTGGCCTTAATGCAATACAGAGTTATGAAACCTGTGTGTTTAAGTGGCCTTGATGATACAGAGTTATGGAACCTGGGTAAGTGGCCATGATGATACAGAGTTATGGAACCTGTGTGTGTAAGTGGCCATGATGATACAGAGTTATGGAACCTGTGTAAGTTGCCATGATGATACAGAGTTATGGATCCTGTGTGTGTAAGTGGCCATGATGATACAGAGTTATGGAACCTGTGTGTGTAAGTGGCCATGATGATACAGAGTTATATTACATATTTGTCTGTGATTTGTATAGGAAATACTGGGAATAGAAAAGCTATATCCACTCGTTTGCTCTACTGGGAAATGTACGGAACAGTGCTCGGCCTTTTCCGTCAGTGGCGGGAACGCCAAATGACGTTCCGATTGTTTAACTTGTTTTGGTTGTATGACGTAACGTCGTCTTGGCGATCTCGTGAAAACTGGTGTAAAGGCGTGAATCATTAGAAATATTAATAAAATATCATTTTAAATTAAGTCATATATAGTTTAATAACCAGTGTTTTTGAGACACTGAAAATATCTCCCTTGGTAGAGAAATGGCCCTGATATAAGAACTCGTGCTCCTGTGTGTGTAAGTGGCCTTATTGATTCTAAGACGTAAGCAAAGAGTTAATGTATTTGAATAAACAATGTTGAAAAATAAACAATGCTGAATATAAACAAGGCCTGTCTGTGGACGTTCTACTGGCTAAAACACCTCATTTGGGGATCAGGAGAAGTAGTCACGACAAAGCTTGTGTATTAAAACCTTTAAAGGGCCATAAATCCACCAAAAATCATTCAACAGGAACACGGTGATGAAATGCACAACTAAGCTTGGTACTGATCATCCCTGCAATGTTTCTCTGAAATCCGGCTATGGGTTCAGGAGAACTAGTCCAGACAAAGTTTGTGTAGTAAAACCTTTAAAGGGCCATAACTCCATCAAAAAAACCTGGGGTTGGGCCAAATTTGACCCCAGGGTCACCATTTGAACAACTTGGTAGAGGATAATAAGCTGATGATAAATACAAAATATTAAAACTTTGGCTCTTATAGTTTCAGAGAAGAAGAGTTTGAAGTTTTAACCTATATAAATCTATGTAAACTGTGACCCCTGAGGCGGGGCCAAATTTTACCGCAGTCACCATTTGAAAAAAACTTGGTAGAGGATTCATAAGCTGATAATAAATAAAACTAGAATTATCACTGAACGTGATTAATACCCCCACAATACCGCCTTGTCACATAAACATGGCAACCACAAGAAAACAATGGTCTAGTTTAAACATATTTATTTCCAATAAATGTACATGGAAATGGGGTCGGGCCACGAGTTATTACAACATCAGAAATCCGGCCCTCCCGCTAAAAAATATTCATACAATTTAGACAATGGCAAACAAATTATTTAAACTACAAAATATGAAATAAACAGGGAAAAAAAATGAGAGAGAGAGTGGGGGAGAGGACAGGAGAGGAGATGAGAGTTTTCAATATTATTAGTGATCAGGGAAGAAGAATGTGCGTGTTACAGCGTTCAAGTCAAAGATGTATAAGTGTAATAAAAAGAGACATGGTCATGAAGAGGATGCATTATAAATTGTTTAAATTTAATACAAACCCAAATTAGCAGGTTCCTCAGAGTTGACTGTAGCATTTTTTTGGCAAATTCTAAGTTGAAAAGGGGCCTTAACTCCATCAAAAATTGGTGGTTTGCAACCAAAGTCGAATTTGACCTGTATTTTATGGTCTTAAACCAGTGTAATAAAAATTATTTAAATCCGTCAACCTTTTCATGAGTTATCGTTCGGACACCGTTTTTTGGGCAAATTGTAAGTTGAAAAGAGGCCATAACTCCGTCAAAAATTGGTGGTTTGTAACCAAAGTCGAACTTGCCTTGTACTTTATGGTGTTATACCCGTGTACCAAATATTATTTAAATCCATCGACCCTTTCATGAGTTATATACCAAAAAATATTTAAATCCGTCGGCCCTGTCATGAGTTATCGTCCGAACACCGTTTTTTGGGCAAATTCAAAGTTAAAAAGGGGCCATAACTCCGTAAAAAATTGGTGGTTTGTAAGCAAAGTCAAACTTGACTTGTATTTTATGGTGTTATACCCATGTACTAAATATTATTTAAATCCATCGACCCTTTCATGAGTTATTGTCTGGACACCGTTTTTTGGGCAAATTCTAAGTTGAAAAGGGGCCATAACTCCGTCAAAAATTGGTGATTTGTAACCAAAGTCGAACTTGACTTGTATTTTATGGTGTTATACCCGTGTACCAAATATTATTTAAATCCATCGACCCTTTCATGAGTTATCGTCCGGACACCGTTTTTTGGGCAAATTCTAAGTTGAAAAGGGGCCATAACTCCGTCAAAATTGGTGGTTTGTAACCGAAGTCGAACTTGACTTGTATTTTATGGTGTTATACCCGTGTACCAAATATTATTTAAATCCATCGACCCTTTCATGAGTTATTGTCCTGACACCGTTTTTTGGGCAAATTCTAAGTTGAAAAGGGGCCATAACTCCGTCAAAAATTGGTTGTTTGTAACCAAAGTCGAACTTGACCTGTATTTTATGGTCTTAAACCCGTGTACCAAAAATTATTTAAATCCGTCGACCCTTTCATGAGTTATCGTCCGGACACCGTTTTTTGGGGAAATTCTAAGTTGAAAAGGGCCATAACTCCATCAAAAATTGGTGGTTTGTAACCAAAGTCGAACTTGACTTTACTTTTATGGTGTTATACCCGTGTACCAAATATTATTTAAATCCATCAACCCTTTCATGAGTTATCGTCTGGAAACCAACAGACCGACCGACGGACGGACAGATCGACGGACGGACCGACGGACGGACCGACAAGCTCACTCCTATATACCCCCGCAAACTTCGTTTGTGGGGGTATAAAAATATTACGGTTCCTTTATCTCTTTTATTTTCAGAGAAGAAGAAGTTCTTCCCACAATATGTAAACTACAAGGGCACCTAAGCTCCCAATTAAAGAAAAAAAAGAAAGTTTCTTATGAGAAAAAACTCAAAGAAAGGAAAAAAAGAAGAAAAAAAGGTTTTCTTTTTAAAAAATAACAATAATAATTTTAAAAAATTGAACACATGAACCAAGGTTTCTTATAAAAAAAAACATAAAAAAAAATATAAAAAATTCAAAAAGAAATGAACCAATGAATCAAGGTTTCTTACGATATTTTTTTTTTTAAAAAAGTGAGATTTGAATCCACGACCCCTGTGGTTTTCAGTGTACATTACCAAATATTTTAAAAAGGGCCATAACTGCAGTGTACTGGTTTCGATGAGCTTTCATTGATATAAAGACACTGGCATAGTTTCGTAAAGATCCGATTAATAAGGAAGGCCCTAAAGTGTTCACAAGGCAAAAGAAAACGGACGACGGACAACTCGTCATCCCATAACCTCTGCTGGCCAGTAGAGCTAAAAACTTAAACGAAAATGAAGTAAATGAATTTCTAGGGCAATGCTGAAGATAATAGAATGTGATTTTTTGTAAAGTAACTGACTTTCTAAGTCGAAAAAAGGGCAATAAGAGTTATGGAACTTGTGTGTCTTGAGTCTCATTGATGATGCTGGCACAAAGTGATACCTATGTCTCTCTATCTTCCTCGAAGGCGACAATGTTATTTGAAAGTGTGACTGTCAATGACCCTGCAGGAAAATAACCTTGGGTTATGGAATCCAAGTAATCTCAACATATAACTTGTATCTACACACCAATGATAAGCTTTTTCTGTTCCTATTTTTGCTGATAGACGCCACCGTGTCCGACATTGTACATGGTCTCTCAACAGGCTCCGAGTCAGTATCTAAAATGGTGCAAAAATATGTCAACTGATAAGGACAGTTCTGTGCTTTAAATATTATTAACAGTGTGTGACAACTTTATTGTAAAGCTCCAGTACTATATGACAGAACTTCTATCATTATTATCTAGTGGAAAGCTCCAGCACTATATGATAGAACTTCTATCATTATCATCTAGTGGAAAGCTCCAGTACTATATGACAGAACTTCTATCATTATCATCTAGTGGAAAGCTCCAATACTATATGACAGAACTTCTTTCATTATTATCTAGTGGAAAGCTCCAGTACTATATGATAGAACTTCTATCATTATTATCTAGTGGAAAGCTCCAGTACTATATGACAGAACTTCTATCATTATTATCTAGTGGAAAGCTCCAGTACTATATGACAGAACTTCTATCATTATTATCTAGTGGAAAGCTCCAGTACTATATGACAGAACTTCTATCATTATTATCTAGTGGAAAGCTCCAGTACTATATGACAGAACTTCTATCATTATTATCTAGTGGAAAACAATGATTTTTTCATGTCTACATGCAATTTAACACATTATTTAGATAATATTGCATACATGTATCTATATTGATTACAACCGATAAATAGTTTGCTGGGGTTCACTGTGTAAACTTGATTAGATTAGATAGAAGACATAAGTAATTGTGGTTGGGAATTAAACTGTGTTTATAGAGGTTTTCTAAGCACAAGAACACCCTTGACAAAAAAAAAGTTATACATTACCGTCAATATATTTAAGGGAGCGTGTGACTTTTTTATGTGTAGTGACCATCTTTATCACAGGGTGATTTTGTAAGGCTTCATACCCAGCATCCTCATCATCATCTATCTAAAAGGAAACCACAAAGGATGAACACACATAGTCACATGTCTAAAAGAAACCACAAACAGTGAACACAGAGTCAGCTCTGGTTACACAACAGCAAATCTGAGATATGTCGCCATTAATCTGAATTAAGTAAAAAAAAATGGATGTATGTAATTTCTCTGACCTACCTACAAGTTAGGCAAACTTTATATCCATTCTAGATTTTCTAAATAGAGTTCAAGATAGATCTTACACAATCTCAAAGTCATTCATCTAGGCTGAAAATGAAGCCCCTCAATCTAGACTGTAAGCAAAAGTTTTAATCTATACTCAAAACAAAGCCCTCAATCTGGACTAAAAATGAAGTCCTTAATCTAGATTCAAACAAAGTCCTTAATCTAGATTCAAACAAAGTCCTTAATCTATATTCAAACGAAGTCCTTAATCTAGATTCAAACAAAGTCCATAATCTAGATTCAAACAAAGTCCTTAATCTTTATTCAAACAAAGTCCTTAATCTAGATTCAAACAAAGTCCTTAATCTAGATTCAAACAAAGTCCTTAATCTAGACTAAAAACAAAGTCCTTAATCATTCAAACAAAGTCCTTAATCTAGATTCAAACAAAGTCCTTAATCTAGATTCAAACAAAGTCCTTAATCTATATTCAAATAAAGTCCTTAATCTAGATTCAAACAAAGTCCTTAATCTAGATTTAAACAAAGTCCTTAATCTAGACTGAATACAAAGTCCTTAATCTAGATTCAAACAAAGTCCTTAATCTAGATTCAAACAAAGTCCTTAATCTAGATTCAAACAAAGTCCTTAATCTAGACTGAAAACAAAGCCCTCAAGTTTATATGGCGCCAACAGGAATGACTATTCCGGGACCACCCTCCATCGACACAACAATAAGCAGAGCGAGCCTAGACCCTTCTCACCAGCAAAGTGGCTGCAAATTCTATTCTCACCAGCAGAACGGCAAAGTGGCTGCAAATTCTATTCTCACCAGCAGAACGGCAAAGTGGCTTCAAATTCTGTCTAATTTTTTGCTGGAGCCACGTTCACTGTTTTCTCCCAACACTCAAGTAGCACCCAAAACAGTATAGGGATCATGATGAAGACCATTAATGAACATGACAAAAATGAATATGAATTCAGAGAGAATTTATCCCTCTGCCTGGATAAGCAGTCAGTGGCTCTATTAATGCATGGGAACCACGCGGAGGTTAGAATATAACGCATGCCTATTAAATACATAAATTTATCAATACACTATTAAAATACCATTGGTTAAATATGCACGAAATTATTCTAAGTTTGTAACTCATATGTCAGTTCAAAATGGCAAAAAGGAAAACTGTAAAAAAAAGTAACTATTATGCGAGGATAATTTAAACGTATCATTTATAAATAGTGTGCATTTCGAAAAAAGTAATTTACCTTTTTACTTTGATGTAAGTTGGATTACACAAGGGGTGAATATTATGTAAAACATGCATTATAATATGACAGGGCCTCCAGAACATCAGTTATACCAGTATATATACCTTAACCAGATCAAAATCACTTGGGTAATCAAATGCAGGGTTGTCCCTTTTTATCACCGACCATGATGAGACGCCTGAGCCATACAGGGCAGCTTTCAGGTACCGTTTCCTTGTCTCAGCCTTGTAATAGCCCTTGAAAGTTACGATGTATTCTGGAATGTAGAAAAGATCATAGTAACGAGCATAAGTTGATTGGACAAATTTTGATTTTTGAAAATGTACTTTATATACTTGGTACATTTAAAAAATGCAACTTTTTTGATTTTCGATTATTTTTAGTCTGCTGTTTTTTTGTTCAAATCAATATTGTATTTTATGTTAGTACACAAGTCTGTTTATCACAAAGGTTAACATATGGTGATAAACAGTTGCATAATATGTGCTCTACTTCTTTCAGTTTAAACACATTTAATTTAACATCTCTAGAAATTAAAAAAAAAATACCAAGTGTTGTGTTTTAAAATTTACTGAATTTATATGGATGTACATGTATACTATTAAGAAATTTACCTGCTGTAATAAACGTTCTATGATAATGATACAATTATTACATATTTTGTCAGAGTATGACTATGACCTTGTCTGTGACTTTGACCTCAATTTATTGGTGTGGTCACATGAGTATTGTCATAAAGTGCATATTTCAAATATTAAAAAGTTATACTTAATATTAAGCTTTTGTGATCAAAATTTGAAACCAGAATACCAGAAAGACCTTGAACTTTATATACTGGTAAGGTCACATGACTATTGTCTTGAAATATATATCATACCCAATGTTAAAGGAAATCTTTATTATTGAGAGATCTAAAAAACAAGAGGCCCAAGAGGGCCTGTGGATGCTCTACTAGCTAAAGATAAAGTTTATGTATAAGGGGCCATAACTCTTTCAAAAATCATTCAACCGGAAAATGGCAATGATATTATGCAACTAGGCTTGGTACTGATTATCCCTGCCTAGTTTTGTTGCAATCCAGCCAGAGGTTCAGGAGAACTAGTCTGTACAAAGTTAGTGTATTAAAATCTTTAATGGGTCATAACTCTGCCAAAATTCATAATGCTATAAGAAATCCCAAACCAAAACTATACGGGGTGGGGGGGACCAATATCACTGAAGTATGAATAAGATGCATAATGCTATAAGAAATCCCAAACCAAAACTATACGGGGTGGGGGGACCAATATCGCTGAAGTATGAATAAGATGCATAATGCTATAAGAAATCCCAAACCAAAACTATACAACAGCTTACACACAAACCTAGATCTACCTTTATTGCACATTTTATGGGCCATCCCAATTTGGGTTCCATGGGAGCCCAGAATTAGCTGAAGACAAAATTACTTGCACAACCCTTTACAACATACTATAAGGAAACCAATTCCGAAATTTAGTTGAGCTAGGACAAGAAATGTAAGAGATATAGACCTGTAAACACAGCTTATGTGATGTGAAATAGACATATTTAAAGAATTTGGGTTCCATGGGAGCCCAGAGGTTACAGAAACCAAAATTACTTAAGCAGCCCTTAAGATAATTCTATAAGAAAGCTCATGGCCCAATTTGGTTGTGCTAGGATAAGAAATGTAAGAGATATAGACTTGTAAACACAGCTTACACGCAAACCTTGATGTGGGACGACGATGCCGGGGTGATTACATAAGCTCTCTTATTCTTCAAATAGTCAAGCTAAAAATAGCATTTCTCAGAACAAACAAGAGCTATAACTCCGTTGTTACTGATCTGATTTGGCTGGTTTTCGAACTTGTCCGAGCTTTCATTGATATATATTAACAATCTGTGCAAGTTTGGTAAAGATCAAATAATAAATGAAGGTGCTAGAGTGTTCACAAGGCTTAATATCAGCCAGCAGAGCTAAACAAGAGGCCCAAGAGGGCCTGTGGACGCTCTACTGGCTCAAGATAAAGTTTATATATAAGGGGCCACAAGTCTTTCAAGAATCATTCAACCGGAACATGGTGATGATATACGCAACTAGGCTTGGTACTGATCATCCCTGCAAAGTTTCGTTGATATCCAGCCAGAGGTTCAGGAGAACTAGTCTAGACAAGTTAGTGTATCAAAACCTTTAGGGTTCATAACTCTGCCAAAATTCATTCAACCAGAACATGGCAATGACAGGTGCAACTAGGCTTAGTACTGATCATCGCCGCCAAGATTCGCGAAAATCTGGCAAAGAGTTCAGAAAAAACTAATCTGGACAAAGTTTGTGTATTAAAACATTTAAAGGGCCATAACTCTGCCAGAAAAATAATTAAACCGAAATATGGCGATCATATGCACAACTAGGCTTGATACTGATCATCCTTGTCAAGTTTCGTCTATATCCAGCCAGGGGTTCAGGAGAACTAGCCCGGAAAAAAATTGTGGTAACAAAATCCTTTAAAGGGCCATAACTCTGCCAAATATCTGTAAACCGGAACGCGACAATGACATGCACAACTAGGCTTGGTGCTGATCATCCCAGCAAAGTTTCACTGAAATCTGGCAAGGGGTTCAGGAGAAGTAGATCAGACAGTTTGTGTATTAAAACCGTTAAAGGGCCATAATTCGGCAACAAATCATTCAACTGGAACACGGCAATGATTTGCAACAACTAGATATGGAATTCATCATCCCTAAAAAGTTTCATTTAAATCCGGCAAGGCGTTCAGGAGAACTGGTCAGAACAAAGTTTGTGCATTGAAACCTTTGAAGGGCCATAACTCCGCCAAAAATCATTCAACCGGAACACGGCGATGATTTGCACAACTAGACATGGAATCGATTATCCCTAAAAAGCTTCGTTTAGTCCGGCCAGGGGTTCAGGAGTACTAGTCGGAACAAGGTTTTGTGTATTAAAACCTTTCAAGGGCTATAACTCCGCCAAAATCATTCAACTGGAACATGTACAACTAGGCTTGGTACTGATCATCCCTGCAAAGTTTCAATGAAATCCGGCCAAATGAAGGCCCTTTCGTCTTAATAAGGCCAAGACAAAGCATATTTCAGAAAATCAAGGACCATGACTCCGATGTAAAAGGTTTTCGAACTTGTCCGAGCTTTCATTGATATTAACAATCTGGTAAAGTTTCGTAAAGATCGGATGAAAGATGAAGGCCCTATCGTCTTAACGAGGCAAAATATAGGATCTTTAACTAAATCAAGGGCCATAACTCCACTGTAACTGGTCCGATCTGGCTGGTTTTCAAATTTGTCCGAGCTGTCATTGATATTAACAATCTGGTAAAGTTTCGTAAAGATCGCATTAAAAATGAAGGCCCTATCATCTTAACAAGGCAAAATGTAGCACTTTTAACTAAATCAAGGGCCGTAACTCCATTTACTGGTCCAAACTGGCTGGTTTTCAAACTTTTCTGAGCTTTCATTGATATAAACTGGTAAAGTTTTGTAAGGATCGGCTGAAAGATGAAGGCCCTATCGAATTAACAAGGCAAAATATAGCACTTTTAACTAAATTAAGGGCCAGAACTCCACTGTTACTGGTCCGATCTGGCTGTTTTTCGAAATTGTCCAAGCTTACATTGATATTAACAATCTGGTAAAGTTTGGTAAAGATCGGATGAAAAATGAAGGCCCTAGCTGCTTAATTGGGCAAAATATAGCATTTTTTACTAAATCAAGGGCCATAACTCCGCTGTTACTGGTCCAATCTAGCTCGTTTTCAAACTTGTCCATGCTTTCATTGGTATTAACAATCTGTGCAAGTTTGGTAAAGATTAAATAATAAATGAAGGCCCTAGAGTGTTCACAAGGCAGAAAATGTCATTTTTCAGACAAAAGAGCCATATAACTCGAGTGTTACTGACCCAATTTAGCTGATTTTCAAACTTGTCCAAGCTTTCATTGGTATCAACAACCTGTGCAAGTTTGTTAAAGATCAAATAATAAATGAAGGTGCTAGAGCATTGACAAGGCATAAAATAGCATGTTTCAGCAAAACAAGGGCCATAACTCCGGTGTTTCTGACCTAACTTAGCCTGTTTTCGAACTTGTCCAAGCTTTCATTGGTATTAACAATCTGTGCAAGTTTGGTAAAGATCAAATAATAAATAAAGGTGCTAGAGCGTTCACAAGGCAGAAAATGGGATTTTTCAACAAACAAGAGGCCATAACTCTGGTGTTACTAATCCGAACTGGCCGGTTTTTTAACTCAACCGAGCTCTCATTGATATAAAGACTTTGGCCAAGTTTGGTTAAGATCGCATGAAAAATGTAGGGGCTAGAGTGTTCACAAGGCACAAGGCAAAATGAAGCATTTTTCGTTAATTCAAGGGCAATAACTCTGGTATTACTCATCTGATATGGCCAGTTTTCGAACTCATTCAAGCTCTCATTGGTATAAAGACTCTGGCCAAGTTTGGCTTAGATCGCATGAAAAATGAAGGGGCTAGAGTGTTCACAGGGCAAAGGTTAACGGGAGGACGGACAGACAACACGTCATAAAACTGGAAAGGGTTGAAAGAATTATCAAAATCAGATGATAAACAAAGAAGATATGATCATTTGAAGGTTCTTTTGAATGGAAGCTGCCATTTTGAGAACTATGACATCATAACATAACATAAATTACGATAATATATGGATTATTTATAACACAAGAGGTCAATGACCTTGAAGCTCTACTGATAGGTTTTTGATAGCTAGATCAGCATTCCTGTGAAGTTTCATGAAAATATGTCATGTAGTTTCAGAGGAGTAGTCGCTACAAGTTTTAACTATACTGAAAGGAAAAAGAAACGCAGGGTGCGTATTTCCGCTATATATTGTATGTTTAATATGCCACTGCAAATCGAATGGTACAGGGCGACATCAGGCCTGTCCTTTTAGAAAGAAGATTTAAACAGCACTGAACACACCAATGGTTACCCCTTTAAAGTTTCATTATCGTCCGAATGCGTATTTGGCTCAAGCAGGTGAGCAAACTTAGGCTTTAAATGTTGCAATCACTTAACATTAAATACAGTACTGAACTGGCTCAATTTTTTAAAGAGGAACTTCAGCATTTATGAATTTCTTGTTACAACGTGTACTGTGATTAAAACGTCTACAACATCACAGTTGTGTCATTTCTCTAACTGCACTTTTTTTTTTTTACAAAACATCATGGGATTTCCTTGGAATATGTATGGAATTAAGTGTGCAGCATATGCAATATATAGCGGAAATACGCACCCTGCGTTTCTTTTTCCTTTCAGTATATATTACTTCAAGTAAACAAAGATGGCCGAGGCAGCCATGTTTAATGTTGAATCAAAATAATTTTCAACAAGGACCAACATCCTGTCATGCTGATCATTTTAGAAAAAGTCAAATATCAATATCACCTATCGTTTTCAAGAAGTAGTCGCTAAAAATTTGTTTTTTAAAAATCAAATTTTAGCTACAAACTTTTACTATATAAACTCCATGTAAACAAAGATGGCCACTGGCAGCCATGTTTAACGTTGAATCAAAATTGATTTTCGACACTGACCAACCTCATGTCATGATGATCGTTTTAGAAAAAGTCACATATCAATATCACTTATAGTTTTCAGGAAGTAGTCTGCAAATTTGCTTTTAAATCTATTTTTAGCCGTGGTGGCCATCTTGAATTTCTGGATCAACTAGACATCAAGAGTAACATTCCGGTAAGGTTTCATGAAAATCCGTCAAGTAGTTTCAGAGAAGTAGTCGCTACAAGTTGTTATTATATAACTCTATGTAAACAAAGATGGCCGCTGGTGGCCATGTTTAATGTTAAATCGAACTAATTTTCAACAAGGATCAACACCATGTCATGCTGATCATTTTAGAATAAGTCTCATATCAATATCATTTATAGTTTTCAAGAAGTAGTTGCTACAAACTTGTTTTTTGAAAATCAATTTTTGGCCGTGGCGGCCATCTTGAACTTCCAGCCGACCTGATATTTTGCTAGGATCAATTAGACAACAAGAGCAACGTTCCTGTGAAGTTTCATGAAAATCCGTCAAGCAATTTCAGAGGGGGTAGTCGTTACAACCTTTCACTATATAACTATATGTAAACAAAGATGGCCGCTGCAGTCATTTTCAACAATGACCAACATCATGTCATGCTGATCATTTTAGAAAAAGTCTCATATCAATACCACTTAATGTTGAATCGAACTAATTTTCGACAAGGATCAACACCATGTCATGCTGATCATTTTAGAATAAGTCTCATATCAATATCATTCATAGTTTTCAAGAAAGAGTCGCTATAAACTTTTTTAAAAATCTATTTTTAGCTTTGGTGGACATCTTGGATTTCACATCAACATGAATTTTTGCTAGGAACAACTAGACATCATAGGCAACATTTCTGTAAAGTTTCATGAAAATCCATCCAGTAGTTTCAGAGGAGTAGTCGCTACTAAAAAAGTTTACTGGCGGACAGACGCACGGACGACGGACACCGCACCATGGAATAAGCTTGGCTGATCTTTGATCAGTAGAGCTAAAATATTACAACTGATTTATTGGAAAAAGATTTTACAGCAACTGTATATAAAATAAGGTAATTTAGAACTATGACATTCTACTTCTCAAAATCCGACAAGAAATAGCACAGTATATAATAGTTTACCCCCTTTTAGAACAACCTTCAAAATGGTCATATCTTCTTTGTTTACCATCTGATTTTTTGATAATTCTTTGAGTTTCATTTTCCAGGTTTTGCAGGTTTTTCAGGACTCTCATTAATAAATTTTATCTGGATGTATGCCAAGATTCCCCTAAAAAAATTTCTTTTAAACGGCGACACAAAAATAAATGATGTGAACATTTACAATATGTGACATTAAGATTAAAGGTAAACATAGGTTTTGTAGACTAGGCAGGCGAGATATATAAATAACAAGAAGCACTGCCTGTCGGTGCAGACGCTCAATTTCAAGGCCTTGCTTATTTATTGGGAATATATGTTGAAGGGCATAATTTTGCTTAATTGCATAACAGAATTACTGCGCTTGTCAATCAGATTTTGTAACTATAAAAGGGCCATAATTTTGTTAAAATAAATGCACGAGTTATAGAACGCGGCTGTATGATGTTGTCTAATGAGTTATAGAACCCGGCTGTATGTCTAATGATGCCGAATACGTGTGAAGTTTCAATCTATTATGTAAAGTTGTTTCGGAGATACAAGCTTATGTATAATCTTTAACCAAATTTTCTAAGTATAAAAGGGGCCACAATGTTGTTAAAATAAAAGCAGGAATTATAGAACCTGGTTGTATGATGTTGCCTAATGATGGTGAATAGTTTCAAAAATACAAGCTAACAAACAACCGTGTGATGACAATAGCGCTTTCTTTTCTTCGAAAAAGTCGCGCTAAAAATGGTAACAAGCTCATAAATATCAACTGCCAGTGAGCTTGTTTTTTTATGGCATTAATGTTGGATGATGGCTTTGCATAGAAAAGGTCTGGAGTTCAAATCCTCAATGAGGCTTATAATATATTGTTTATCCATTGTTAGAATTATGAACTCATCTCTTACCATGGTGGATGACTGACGATGAAAAGTCCATCTTGAGGTGAGTTTTTGGACGTCCCGTGATGTTACACATACTGGCGGCATAGTGCAAGGTGTCTGAGCAACTTGCCGCAGGTACTATCTGTAACACTGCAGACAGCAGCAGCAACAGGATCACCCCCATTATCCTGGATGTCACAGTTCCAGTAGTAAAACAGGAATCTCCACTTTGATCAGATCTTTTTTCATTTACTTATATTATAAAATCTTTTTAACAATGAAGCAAATTAAATAACAGTCATTTTGAAAGTAATTTCACCAGGGTTAAGCCCAAGGAAGTTTAAACTCAAAGATATAAAACAATAAATTCATTCTTTCTTACTTCCATTCTGAAAAGAAATAAATAACATAATACAGCGGTTTCATGATATAAACAATGACACATTATACATGTATACCGTATAATCCCTAATAAACGCTCCTCCCCTAATAAACGTCCCCGTCCTCCCCGCACCATGTTTTCAGAAAAAAATTTAAACTTACCAAAACATGCAAGTTAATCTGTTTCAAGGGATTATAAGGTATCTCACGCTCAGATAAAAGTGTATATAGAGGATTTTACATGAGTACTCATTCATTATTGAATTTATTAAACGAAGTGGCAAAATGATATAATGCGAGGAGACTCTTGCAACTTTTATTGCATTTTGCTTGTAGATTTAACACGCGAAACCAACATAAACCGTGGAAATTGAATCATAGTCATTATCGATTTTTTTACACCGCATACTAGGCTTATTTGCATAGTTATACAACTAGTCGTATATTGAAAATATAAAATGGTGTTATTCTACTCCCGCGTCATAAGGCCAAATACAATTATACCTGTGTTTACTGTAACATTGCTGAAAAAAATAGGGTAGGTAGGTAGGCATTTTATTTTATTTTTTGGCGAAGTTACATTTAAGGTGGCGATGAGGTTTGATGAATTGGAAAATGACACTGGCCATTTTAAATTAATAGCCACACATTTTTTAGTTAAGAAAATAATAGCCATCTTTAATGCGTAAGAAAATTCGGTCAGTCATAAGAGCCAAATTTGCAATCAGGTTTTATTCGACTATCAGGGCCTCCTCTGGCTATATTTTTCTTTTTGTCCCCACTTTTTCCAAGTGAAAGAAGTAGGAGCCTAGACTAGAATCCATTTAAAAGTAGGATTCCAGGAACTCCTTATACATTGATAAAAGAAAGAATGATGGATTAAATAATGAACAGAAATATACTTTATATATCTGTATTTATTCATCTATATATCGTTTTCCATTCCGCCAACATGTATTTGTAAAGGACAGTTTTTCTTATTCAATTATGTAAAAAAAAAAAATTATGTACCATCCGAAGTACTAGGACACCGCAATTTTACGGCCCGAAAATTTCAAACATTTAATCGAAATACCATCAATTACGAACCTTTTTCATGCATTAATGTGTTTTGATGCCAAAAATGGTCCTTCTTATCAAAGGGAAAGAAAACACAACCCTAACAGTAGGATAATGTAGTTTTATGTCATTAATTGTCGATCTAAAAGTTGTGACAAACTGAAACTGCCGACACGAAGACAGGTACAATATTCAAACTTCTTATTGTTTCAATGTTTTAATTACTTCATTCAATTATTGCAAGCGTTTTCACAGTTCACAATACACATGGGAGTTTGCTACCTATCGGGATCATGATGGGATAGCTATTAATGCAGGTTGAAGTAGTAGCATAATAGTGCGTGCAATTAGCCAACTTGTTCATAGTTTGTGTACAGAAAAACAAACAGGAAACTGTACCTACTGTTGGATGCGTAACGGATTGTCCGACTGGTCAATCGCCCGAAAGATTCGGTCCATTAATCATATGATGGTTGCGTATCAACAATGCCGATTATCCGCCAACGAAGTGCCAATTAAGGGAATTAACAACTTTTACAAGCGATAATTGATAAGCGCGTGGCGACATCACAGGGGGCGTGAACGGATTATATAATGTTTATTGCGGTCATTTATTAGTTGGGGTGTCAAACAGTCAATAAAACGAAAAATTTTAAAAAAAAAAAATTATATATAAAATAATCGCCATTTTCTGTCGGCATTTCTTTGAAATAATCGACAGTATTATAAAATAATTGCAAATGTCGACCATGGCATATGGTAGCGTGAGCCCTGTTAATGTGGTATTTTAAAAACTACAATAGATAACAATATGAAATTTTGTATGTTTTATTGTTTCCCAAAAGGCCTGGCAACAACTGGCTCTTTTCCCAAACACTTGCAATTATTGCAAAGGGTAAAACAGTTTTAATTTTTTTCCGCAAGTCCAAAAGAGGGTCAGCTCCAACAGCAGGACAATGAGCACATGAGTCGGCTGGGATCAGTCCAGCTCCATACAGTGTGATCTCCAGTGGGGCCTGACATGTTATGAGTGACTTGACTTCCATGCTCTTCCTGAATGTATGACCATCAGGAAGGATGGGGGACCCACAAATGTAGTCAAATTCTGTGGATGACATAACCAAGAGCAGTTCTTGCCTCCCAAACAGCTGAAAAAATATGCAAAGTTATGTCAAATGTTAACTGACCATTTGAATAGTTTTGTAAAAGTGTTACCTTATATTACTTCTCTAACATCAGAAAGTAATAAATATTTATAAATTTCTCAAGTTAGTTATTATGAGGTTGAGTTCAGAGAATTGTTATGGAACGGCATACTTCAAGAAGTTATAATGAGGTAGTAGTCGATGCCAATGCTTAGTGCTGAGAAGCAAGTAAACATATGCACATTACTTAATACTACTATTTTAGAAACAAGCTTACGACAGGTGGCCTGGCCTCGGCAATTACCGACCTGATTGTGGTACTTGTCAAACAATTCAACAATCGATTCTTTATGGAGAGTGCACGCCATAACATTGAGCGCTTCCATGTGCTGGCATTTTTGAAACTGTACATCCAAAACAGCACTGGGAGACGCCATTTTGACTGTTTTATGTCACACGCTGTCAAAACCGCACTGCGAAATTGAAAATTGCACCGTGAACATTATTATTTTTTTCAATATTTATTTTTTTTCAATTTTTTTTGGCAATAAAAAAAAAATGGGGTCGGGGGTGTATTCAGAGGGTCGGTCGGGTTACAATAAACTCAGGTATAATTTTATTTAGCCTAAGTTATGAGATAAATATATTTATATATCTCTGATACAAACAGACAATGGCATACCCTTTGTTATAATCCTTGCCTTCTCTGACCTTACCAGCCCTTTTTATAACTTTGATATTTCAACGAGTAGGCAAAAAATCTCAATTTTGTCACTCATTACATGTCAATTCTTGCCAAATGTTTAACTTACATCATGGAATAAGCAAATCCAAGAAGATTGTAATGAACAACATATCTTTTGAAAACACCTTACAAAGTCAATCACACAAACCGTGACGAACGCTTGATGCTCTGATTTATGCGATAAGCAACAATGATTAATTTGGTTTATATAATGGCAATTGATGGCATGATTTTGTTGTTTTAAATGTGAAAGGTTTTAGATTTTCATCGTGTCTGACATGTTTATAATTTACAATCCTACTACTTGGGATAGATATATCTTAAATATCCACAATTTAAGCCATACATGACGGCCGATTTTTTGTGATAGAACCAGTATTGTATCCTCCTACCATACGTAAGAAACTTTCTCACAAGTTGAGCTCCCAGTGGGATTTGAATCCACAGCAGTGAGAGGCTAGACGCAGCAGTGAGAGGCGAGAAGGTTTACAACGTTAACCCCTCAAACACCAGAGATGAAGCTTAACATTTTTGGACTAGGAGCCAAATGGGCCCCTTGCTGTCAAAAGTTAAGGGCCCAGATTGTCGCATGTCACTTTATTCAGGGAGTAAGTATACTTTACTCCCTGCTTTACTATACCAATTCTCGAAAGGAAACTTTGTAAAAACTTTAGAAGTGATAAAGATCTTTTTAATCAATAGAATCAAACCAAAAAAAATCAAAAAACTAATTTTTCATTCCCCAACACAAAGTTAGTTTCTACTAGCAAGAGTCAAACTCAGTATTCCAGGGCGTTTTTTCTAAAAAGTGTGAAGTCTTATGGAAAAAAACAGCCTCAGTTGTGAAGAAAAAAAAAGACCCATTTTTTTTAATTGTGAAGTAGCGGAATTTCGGGGTGCCTGTGACGTCATATCTGCCATTACCCCACCCACAAATTTCAAAGGAGTTCAGACTTCTGTACACGTTCGATCTCTCAATTTATACATTAAAGCTTGTTATTTTAAATAAAATTGTCTCAAATGATTCATAAGTATTTATCATTTCACACTCAACCTTTAGATTTCGCTTTTTTCTTCGATTCATTCTGAATTTAACTTTAAAGTGAACTCGCTTGACGTGGCCAATGAACAAGAATTAAGTCTAAATTTGATCGCTAAATTTATGCATTACGGTAAACTTTGTTATTTTTGGATACAATTTGTCTTAAATGATTCATAAATACTTCCATTTTCACGCTCAACCATTTATTTGAGTTTTTTTGAGTGATTCATTCTAAATTCAAGTTGAAAGTGAACTCGGTCAACTTTTACAATGCATTTACTACGGGACAAGATGGCGGGAGGCTCCCCGAGATCGAAAACGAGTTATTTAATGGCAAAATCGTGAATGTGTAAATAACTGTGACCCATCGATCCATTGCCTGTATGCTAGTAACTGATCATTTTTAAGTTTCTATTTTCTTATAAACATCAATTAACAAGAGGCCCAAGAGGGCCTGTGGACGCTCTACTGGCTAACATGGCTCTTATAACATCAATGAAGCGAGTGACTGCCATTTACGTTTTTTTGGATGTTTCGGGCAAAAAACAGCTTTTGAACTAAATCAAGGGCCATAACAAAAGAATCTGTTAAAGTTCGGTAAAGATCAGATGAAAATGAAGGCCCTACCGTATTAACGAGGCAAAATATAGCATTTTTAACTAAATCAAGAGCCATAACTCCTCTGTTACTGGTCCGACTGGTCCAACATAGAGCTAAAAAAAAAAATATTAATTAAAAGAAAAAATGAAAAATAATTAAAAATTTAAAAAAAAATTAAAATTAAAAAAAATTAAAAAAAATATATATTAATTTGAAAAAAATATTAAAAAAATAAAAGTTTGGTAACGATCGGATGAAAAATGAAGGCCCTCTCATCTTAACGAGGCAAAATATAGCGTTTTGAACTAAATCGAGGGCCATAACTAAGCTGTTACTGGTCCGCTATGTTTGGTTTTCGAACTTGTCTGAGCTTTCATTGATATTAACAATCTGATAAAGTTTGGTAAAGATCGGATGAACAATGAAGCCCCTATCGTCTTAATGAGGCAAACTATAGCATTTTTAACTAAATCAAGGGCCATAACTCCGCTGTTACTGGTCCAATATGGCTAGTTTTCGAACTTGCTCGAGCTTTCATTGATATTAACAATCTGATAAAGTTTGGTAAAGATCAGATGAAGCCCCTATCGTCTTAACAAGGCAAAATATAGCATTTTTAACTAAATCAAGGGCCACAACTCCGCTGTTACTGGTACGATATGGTTGGTTTTCGAACTTGTTCGAGCTTTCAATGACATTAACAATCTGATAAAGTTTGATAAAGATCGGATGAACAATGAAGCCCTATCGTCTTAACGAGGCAAAATATAGCATTTTTAACTAAATCAAGGGCCATAACTCCGCTCTTCCTATTCCGATTTGTCTGGTTTTCAATCTTGTCCGAGCTTTCAATGATATTAACAATCTGATAAAGTTTGGATGAACAATGAAGCCCCTGGCGTCTTAACGAGGCAAAATATAGCATTTTTAACTAAATCAAGGGCCATGACTCCGCTGTTACTAGTCCGATATGGCTGGTTTTCGAACTTGTCCGAGCTTTCATTGATATTAACAATGTGGTCAAGATTGGTAAAGATACGATGAAAAACAAAGGCCCTATCATCTTAACGAGGCAAAATATAGCAATATAGCATTTTCAACTAAATCAAGGACCATAACTCTGGTGTTACTGGTCCGATCTGGCTGGTTTTCGACCTTGTCCGAGCTTTCATTGATATTAACAATGTGGTAAAGTTTGGTATAGATAGGTTGAAAAATGAAGGCCCTATCGTCTTAACGAGGCAAAATATAGCAATATAGCATTTTTAACTAAATCAAGGGCCATTACTCCGCTGTTACTTGGCCGATCTGGCTGGTTTTCGAACTCATCCGAGCTTTCATTGATATTAACAACCTGTTAAAGTTTGGTAAAGATTGGATGAAAAATCAAGGCCCTATCATCTTAACGAGACAAAAGTTAACAACGGACGACGGACGGACGACGGACAACTCGGCATCCCATAAGCTCTGCTGGCCAGTAGAGCTAAAAATGAAATTATTTTACATTGATTTTTTATCGCTTTGTTTAATCAGAGGTATGAGTGGCCACAGAGCTGATAACAATTGTTATTGGGTCTGTAGACTGCGGGACTGTTGTAACTGTTGCTGGACTGTTGTAACTGTGAGGTTTGAAACTGTGTAATAGTTGGCTGCCTCCCAAGGCTGACCCTTCTTGAACACTGAACAGCCTGCTTCCAATCTGGCACAGTTCCTGTGTTTAGTGTCGTGTTTAAGATGATAGTAAGTACTGGAGTAAGTTCGTCAGAAAACTATTTTAATATGTGTGCAAGTATCAATCATGCTTTCTCCGTCGGTCAGTGTCTGTGAATTTGCTTTTCTGAAACGAAATTTGGCCACCATCTTCATTTATTAACACCGACTGGACCGGATAGTCTGAATACTGCACAATCTGATTTCAATAAATACCATATATAAAATATTTACCAATGACAAATGGCAATAAACGTTGAAAATCTCTAAAAAATGTTGCTTTTAGTGGAACCATTTCCAAACCGGATGTTGCCATAATAATTGGAATATTGGGATAGAAAATGGACTAATAATTACAGAATATACAAAGAGCACATCTTTACGGAAAACTCCATCCATAATTAGCCATAGTTAGCATAGTAGACTGTAACACTACAGAAAATTGCATGTTTTGATTAGTACTTTATTATACCCACGTTTTTGAAAGAAAAAAAAGGTATATTAAAATCTTCTCCGTTCTTCCGTCCGTCCGTCTGTTACCAAACCGATGAACGGATTTCAGCCAAACTTAAGGTATGACTTCACCAAAGAATAGAATAACTTTATTTTCCAATCATGGGCCACATAACTTCTTCTTGATCAAAGTAAAATTTAGCTTTAGACATTTTGTCACTTTTACAAAAAAAAAAAATTCTAGTTTTGTTTAAGTTCACAATCAGGCAATTATTAGAACAGTAAGCATGTACCTTGTCAATGCAATTCTGTAATCCTTTCTCACTAGATAATAACAAAATAAGATCATCAGCATATAAAAGTCAGCTTAGAAGTTGGTTGTGCAACTGAACAGAGTCATCGTGTATACCGAATCTGTTAAAACAATCATTTATAAATATCAGGGAGTAAGTATATATTTTGAACAAATTTAGGCTTAAAATATCGCCATGCCTAACTCCAATCGCTGGTACAAAAGTATCTGTACGATTGTGATCCACACTAACATGTAACTTGTTTTCTAACTACATGTCTTTGATAATGTTACAAACAGGTCCAGAAATACTTCGATCTTAAATTGTGTTAGTTTGTACAGTAGAGCAGAGTGTAGTATAGTGTCAAACGCCTTAGATAAGTCAACACAGCAGGCATATACATGTAGTTTATTATTATTTCCAGAGTATTTTCGATTAGTGTTCTTAATAAAAACATGTGATTCACACTCCTAGCTTTTGACTGAAACTCTATTTGATTTTATTTGTATCTAGATATTTTTGAAGTCTTTCATTTAAGATTATGTTGAAAAAAGTTGACAAGCATGGCATTATTGTAATTCCCCTAGAATTGGATGGATCGTTTGGGTCACCACCTTTGTACAAAGGTTTTAAATACAACTCTTCTATAATTCTGGATAAGACACAGATGAAAGAATTGAATTGAATAACTTAACAGGACACAATATAAACTTGACTACTACATTTTAACATTTCATTGTGTATGCCTTCAATGCCAACTGACTTGTTATTTTTCAAACATTTAATTGCTAAGAGTACTTCTTTTTCTGTATTAAAAATAATCTAATTCATTAAAGCTTTTAATGTTTTCATTCAGAGATAGTAAGTTTTGAAACTGTTTATTTTTGTCCTTAAACTGATATTTAATTGAGAAATGATTTTGAGAAATATTCAACCCAGGAATCAGCAGAGATATTTTTACTAGGATCATTAGTTATATTGTCCTCTGTAAGTTATTTTAGAATGTTCCAGTATTCATTTGGGTCATTGTCATACAAGGAATTTAGTTTATCAATAACACAAGCTTTAAACTGTTGACTGGTGTTTACCTGCACGACTGTATGTCTTACGAAATAAAAAAAAAGGATCCCCGAATTACCTGATCACCGGGGTTTTTAGAGTACAGTCTACCCTTGCGTTGTAATTCCCTTCTCATTAAGGATAAATCCGCATCAAAACATTTCTGTTTAATTGTTTTTATTTTCTGTTTCTGGCTTTTGACAGTTTTTCTGAGTGATTTTTTTACATGCTGTGAAAATGATATCATTAAAACAATTCAGGTTATTACTGACAATCGTCCTGTTATTCTCACTGTCTGTAGATTATTTATTTTATAAAAAAAAAAATGTCAATTTTATGTTGTACCTCAGTGATGCAAAAAGCTTCCTGAAGGGAAGTTAATGAGTTTTTCTCACATTTCTGCTCATGTGAGATAGGCATTTTCCTCATGTGCGATAATACAATAATCTGCAACACTGTATTGAATGAAAACCACTGCATTTGCGAGAAAGATCTTCAAAAGCCTTACCATTTAAGATATGTAAATTTGCTGATATGCATGCACGTAGCTAGAAAATCCCTTCCCTTCGGACAGCATACACTAAACCAAATTGCTAAGTACCAACCTAAGATATGTCAATAATATTCTCATTGTTTCGTGTATTTTGAGCTTGTTTAGAGATACGGTTAAACTGCAAAATCGTCTGCTCTGATTGCATGAACATATTTTAAAACTTTTAAGTCAATGTGTTTTCTTAGAAATAAGTTATAACACTTATACAACTGAGTATATAGGATTTTATTAAGTATTTCGAATTAAGTGAAGCTTTCGGTGTTCCTAATTCCTAATTCTAAAATATGCCAGTTAAAATTATTTTGACATCATATTTTACAGCATTACCACTACAAATGCGTTTGCAAAAGAAATTTTCGAAATATTTAATGTTAACGCTGAATTACAGTTACTTGAATTTCAAACAATATTCAATTTAAAGGGAGGTAATTTAAGATTATCCATATTTCATTTTATTATAGACGGAGAATCTGCGATAAATAGGTCAAATGTTTATGTTTTTTTCTATTATTTCATACCAATTTTACGAATGTTATATCTTTAGGTGATCTTTGACTCATGTTATGTGTTTTATCAGTACATTTCATGTTTTCATGTAAAGGGAGGGTAACTCTCAAAAGATGTAACAATTTAAACAAAAAATAAATGTTTTACAAACTATGGGTCAAAATAAAATATCTTTAAAATAAGAAAATTAGTTAAGATGCAAAAGTTGATACTTAGAAATTTTGTTCAGTGTATACTGTCCTGACTATTTCTTTGGATAAAATGTTTATTTACTAGAGTATTCACAGGAATCGGGATATGTTTGTCATTACTATCTAACTTGTCTGCCTCATTTCCTGCATTTGTGTCGCCACATATTAAAATATCGCCCATGGTGCCATACTTATAAATATCCTTTTCAATGATACTTAATATATCAAGGTTATGTCTAACTACATAAGAGGAATATGCTGGTGCCATGTAGGTAAAACAAAATTGTTTTGCCAGCCTTAACCATTGTATATCACTACTTGACCTTGGTAAAAAAGTCACACCAGTTTATAAGAGTCACCATACTGCCAGAAATTGGGTAGCTTTTCTCTCTATAGGACGAGGAATAGAGACAGAGTAGTATGTATTAAAATCAAGACACATCGTTATCGCACTTTACTTCTTGCAGACAAAATATATCATATGACTGAATTTCTTGCTTAAAACAATTGCCATTTGACTTGTCATAATTTTTAGAGGCCAGCTGGTTGATATTCGAGTAACTGGTTTCTCATACTTTCTGTAGAAAGAACAAAAGTAGTATATTATTTTACCACTGACTCATAACAACTACTATTAACATATATATTTTGCATCTAAGTATATAATTTAACATCTAGTAAAAACATAAATTTACGATCTTATTTAATCCTCAATTTTACTTGTTCAACTAGAACAAGATTATATAGTTAACCGCTAACCCACTATACATCTATCTCCCATCTATACAATCGGATCTGGATCTATAGCACCAACATGAACCATGAATGCAATTACCCAAGTTAAAGTTAAGCAGGTCAGGGGTCCATTTTTACACAAATGTTTCTGATAACATAGTTGTAGCATATTTTAGTCGTTAAACTCTTGAACAGTGTAAAATATGTTTGCACATAACTTGGTATATGTAACCGTCTTTGAAAGATAAACAACATATCAAACGATTTAATATTTTAAACTCGGACGTCTGCCCAGGGCCCCGGGGTGAGTGGGTGGGGATGGGGTCATTTTTTTTAATTTTTTTTTGTAATTTCGTCTCAAAAGGAATGTTATGTTGATGTGATTATACTGTATACGTTTTTTCCCTCCTGCGTGGGGCCCAAGGAAATATTAAAACGTTGATGGTATTTATACTGTGTATTTTTTCCCTCCTACGCACCCCGTGGGACCCAGGGAAAGGCCGGTCAAAAGGTCAAATACACTAAAAATTCATTTACACTGTAGTTTTTCATAATTTTGCATATACCTTAGTATATATACTCACCTATGAAAGATTAACAAGATACCAAACAATTTATTATTTCAAACTTTGACGTCTGTCCAGGGGTTGTGTGTGTCAAAGGCCAGCAGAGCTTATGGGATGGCGAGTTGTCTGTCGTCCGTCCGTCCGTCCGTCCGTCCGTTAACGTTTGCCTCGTTAAAATGATAGATTTTTTTAAAACTTTACCAGCTTGTTGATATCAATGAAAGCTCGGACGAGTTGGAAAACCAGGCAGTTCGGACTAGTTATACTGGAGTTATGGCCCTTGATTTCGTTAAAATTGCTATATTTTGCCTCGTTAACACGATAGGGCCTTCGTTTTCAAACTTTACCAGCTTGTTGATATCAATGAAAGCTCAGATGAGTTCGAAACCCAGCCAGATTGGACCATTTACACCGGAGTTATGGCCCTTGATTTTCTGAAATAAGCTATAATTTGGCCTCGTTAACAAGATAGGGCCTTCATCCGATCTTTTTCAAACTTTACCAGATTGCTGATATAATTAATAGTCGATCGAGTTCGAAAACCAGCCAGATTGGACTATTTACACCGGAGTTATGACCTTGACTTGCTGAAATATGCTGTAATTTGTCCTCGTTAACAGGATAGGTCCTTTATTTTTTATCCGATGTTTTTAAAACTTATCAGATTGTTGATATCAATGAAAGCTCGGACGAGTTTGAAAACCAGCCAGTTCGGACCAGTAACACCGGAGTTATGGCCCTTGATTTAGTTAAAACTGCTTTTTTTTGCCTCGTTATCACGATAGGACATTCGTTTTTCATTCGATCTTTACCAACCTCTATCAGATTGTTGATATTAATGACAGCTTGGATGAGTTCAAAAACCAGCCAGTTCGGACTCGTTACACTGGAGCACAGACATATTAATAATGTTATTAGGTCTGTGACTGGAGTTATAACCCATGATTTAGTTAAAAATGCTGTATTTTGCCTCGTTAAGACGATAGGGCCTTCTTTTTTCGTTCGATATTTATCAAACTTCACCAGATTGTTACTATCAATGAAAGCTTCGATAAATTGGAAAACCAACCAAATCGGATTAGTAACACCGGAGTTATCGCCCTTGATTAATTTCAAAGATGCTGCATTTTGCCTCATGAAGACGATAGGACCTTCATTTAGCCGGATTTCATGAAACTTTGCGGTATTTTTGTTGAAACCAAATTCACAATCCACTTAAAAACTACGGCAAACACGATTTCAATATCTCCATTATTACTTGCAATAATCGACAGGTACGATTAAAGTGCAAACAAAAAGTTTACCCCTCTCCAAAAACGAACATGATTATCCAGGAGATTCTATTTTTTTTAAAAAAAGTGCCTAGTTTAAAAAGTATCTTTTGTTAAAACCAAATTCATAACCCCATTAAAAATTACCGCAAAAACTATTTCAATATGTCTATCATCGATAGGTACGATTAAAGTGCCAAAAAGGTTTACCCTCGATGATTATGCAGGAGCAGTCTTTACCCTAATAGGACATGCGCAGTGAGTCAATCGTCTAGTAAACGCCGAGTGTTTGGCGTACTTCTGATGGAGACCGATCCCTGTCATTTTCGTCCCAGTCAGTACCAAGCCTAGTTGTACATATCGTCACTGGCCACGTGGCAGGGATGATCAGTACTAAGGCTTGTTCAGCATGTCATCGCCATGTTCCGGTTTAATGTTTTTTGACGGAGTTATGGCCCCTTATATAAATTTTATCTTTAGCCAGTAGAGCGCCCACAGACCCTCTTTGGGCCTCTTGTTTTAATTATGTCTCAAATGAAACTTTATGACTATGGGATGACTTACATTGCATACATTCGTTTTTTTCTACGTCATCGGTGGGGACTGGGGGAAAGGGGCATCAAATACACTAATACTTAAATCACTGTATAATTGTACCATACTTGTGCACATTAATTGGTATAAACAGTCTTCGATGAAAGAGATACACAGAATGTCAAATGATTTATTACTTAAAACTACGATGTCTTCCCTGGGGAGATACACAGCATGTCAGATGATGTATTATTTAAAACTCGGACGTCTTCCCTCTAGTTGGGGTGGAGCGGGGGAGTGGTGTGGGTCAGGTAAGAGGTGGTCAGTTTTTTTAGTTATGTCTCAAACGAGCATTTTCTTTTTCTTTTTTCTTCTCCGTGTGCGTGCGTGCGTGCGTGTGCGTATGCGGGGGCGTGGGTGGGGCTGTAAGGGGCGTCAAAATTTCAAATATACACAACATTCAATTGAGTGTTATTATTATTATTTTAACTTGACAAATCCAACAAGTTCAGTGTTTCCGTCTTAGAGGTGTGCCCAGGTGGGGGATGGGGAGGGAGTGGGGCTGAGTTTGTG